>SSNS01000149.1:858671-946293 GCA_006937985.1 Aphyosemion australe | reverse complement strand
AGAAGTGCATTTTAAGACGGTTAATGATATTTATACATGCTCTGAATGTTTATAAATGTGGACAGCAATTAATTTAAATTTAATCAAATAATTGTTTGTTTGTGTGTTGAAAGCTGTTAATAAAGATTTTTAAAAAAGCACAAACAGCGACCGGCATCCCAGCATGCATCACGATCGATGACGTAATGCTCAGTGTCCCAATTCGGCAATTATTTGCACACTTGTGTACTACGCACTCGAAGCCTTGCTGTGCACTTCCTCTAAGCGCACTTCACAGAAGGGTGTGTAGGGCGTAGTGCGAGTATTGAAATAGGGCCTTAATACGGGCTAACTGGCGCATGCGCGCTGGATCCCCAACGACAAGGAATAGGAGAGCTGTTGGGCGCATATGGTTGCGATCGCAAGCAAACGGGGGAGTCTGCTCAGATCAGGAGGAGGATGCTGATTGGTCAGCTCACCCAGCCCAGACAGAACCGGAAATTTCTCCACAGGCTAGTTCACCGTCCTTTGTTGTTGTGGGGCTGCTGCTAACGTTGACTATGGAGAAAACTAGTAGTTTCATCTTTTTATCATTAGATTCTACGAACCAAGTGGATTTTTTACTATAAGATGGATTATTTTGACCAGCAAGGTAAGACAGAATTTAGCTTTTGACTTCATGAAAATAGCTTGTTTTGCTTTTCATTTAGCAGTCATTGGGTGGTGTTGAGGTAGAAAACGTGGATTCTATCGTTTAAAAGAGCCTCTTCCTGTTTAGTGTGTGTGAGGTTTGCATATATTGGTCAATATGAAGCATGTTTTTGGAACAACTTTGTAGCTAAGTGCTCCTGGACCGGTCGGTAGATTTCAAGTTGTGTGAAGCATCAGAATGGTAATTTGGCGTTCCCTAGTGGTGATATGTGGTTAGTGCATCTGAAAAACTCACCTGCAAAATGAAGAAAAAAACTACCGTTTATATAGCGCCTCTCAAGATAAAAAACATTCACAAGAACTAACATAAAAAAATAAAAATAAAAAAATGCGCCCCACCCAAAAACAAATTCACCAGCCGCCACTGCCACTTACCATTTACTCAGCTGGCTTGGCCTCAGTGAACAGATTATTCTGGAGTTTCTCAGATCTGTGAGGATCTGAAACCGGCTCCTTGACTCAGGACAGTACATGTTTTATTGACTTCTTCTGTTTTTTGATTCTGTCTCAGGGAGTTCAGCCCTTTAGAGTCCATTATCATGAATGGAGATGCGGAGGCCTTGATGGATCTGGTCAGGAAAAAGTCTAGATGTCTGAAAGAATCAAACAGTGAAGGATGGATTGCTCTTCATGAAGCAGCTCATTATGGACAGTTGCAGTGTGTCAGGATCCTGATCAGAGGTTAGTGCAGTTTCCTAATGTTGCTGCTGTCGTTTATAAATTCCAATGTTCCTGCTGTGGTTCATAAATCCTGATAATGCTACTGTGGTTTATAAATCCTGATGTTTCTGCTGTAATTTATAAATCCAGATGTTTATGCTGTGGTTTATAAATCATGGTGTTTCTGCTGTAATTTATAAATCCATGATGTTTATGCTGTAGTTTATAAATCCTGATGTTTCTGCTGTGGTTTATAAATCATGATGTTTCTGCTGTAATTTATAAATCCTGATGTTTCTGCTGTGGTTTATAAATCATGATGTTTCTGCTGTGGTTTATAAATCCTGATGTTTCTACTGTGGTTTATAAATCCTGATGTTTCTGCTGTGGTTTATAAATCCAGATGTTTCTGCTGTGGTTTATAAATCCTGATGTTTCTGCTGTGGTTTATAAATCCAGATGTTTCTGCTGTGGTTTATAAATCATGATGTTTCTGCTGTGGTTTATAAATCCAGATGTTTCTACTGTGGTTTATAAATCATGATGTTTCTGCTGTGGTTTATAAATCCAGATGTTTATGCTGTGGTTTATAAATCATGATGTTTATGCTGTGGTTTATAAATCCTGATGTTTCTACTGTGGTTTATAAATCCAGATGTTTCTGCTGTGGTTCTTATCTAAGCCTAATTCCCCTCTGACTCTAGCTGACCCCAGCTCCATGAACAGATGCACTCTAAAGAACGAAACCGCTCTAATGCTTGCAGCTCGAGGAAATTCTTCCTGTGTTGAGTTTCTTCTGAAGCATGGAGCTAGCGTAAATGTGTTCAACAAGGCTAAAGAGACGCCGCTGTTTATAGGTTAGTACCGACGTCACAGTGACATCACAGGGATATTTGAGAGAATCTCCTGACTCATTGCTGCTGTTTTTCAGCCTGTGAGCATGGAAACGCGGACATTGTGGAACTGCTGCTGAGATATGGAGCTCAGGTGAATCTAACCTGTAACCAAGGAACAAGTGCTCTTCATGAAGCTTGTAGATATGGATATCCCAGGCTCTGTGAGATGTTACTAGATGCTGGAGCTGATCTAAAAACTAAGAATATTTACAACATCCAGCCGTTTTTCACTGCTGCTCAACATGGAAACTTAGAAGTCCTCCGGCTGCTGGTACAGAGAGGTCAGTCCTGCCTGGAGAGGTGATGCTTTCACTGCCATCAAGAACTCAGTCTTTCCAAATTTTCTAGGTGCAGACATCAATGCGCAGGCAGGAGACGGTGCCTCGCCGCTGTTTGAAGCCTCGAAGAACGGCCATTTTACAGCTGTGCAGTTTCTGTTGGACCTGAAAGCAGATGCAAACAGAGCCACCAGATCAGGCTTCCTGCCTCTTCATGTAGCTGTGAAGAACAACCACCAACGGTCAGAACCACATCCCTCCGACCCAAACCCTACAGCAAACAGCTTGTTTCATTACAATTGGAACTCTTTTTAACACTTACTGAAGAACATTTGTTCCACGTTTGTCAAAGTTTCTGTAAAGTCTGGAAGTTTTTTTAAACTAACATGAAACTTATTTTTCATTGTTGTTAAGGAAAGTGATGGATCTCCATGTCACCAAGTGACATTATACATCCCATAATGCTTGAGCGTGGGGGTCATGATGTAACAGCTGTGTAGGTTGGTGTGAGGCTGAGCTGCAGTAAAATTTCAGCTCTGATCTGTTTTACAGAATCGCGTCCCTGCTGATCCCGATCACCAGCCGGGTCAGAGTCAGAAGTTGCGGTATCAGTCCTCTACACATCGCTGCAGAGAGAAACAGAGACGAGATCATGGAGCTCCTGATTGAGTCAGGCTTTGATGTTAACGCTGAGCTTTCGAGTGAACACTCCAAGATGTATGAGGACCGGAGAAGTACGGCCCTCTACTTCTCTGTCTCCAATGGGAATCTGGAAGCTGCTGAGATGCTGCTGCAAGCTGGAGCCAACCCCAACCTGGACATCTTCAACCCCCTCCTCATTGCTGTCCGACTTGGCTGGATGGACATGACAGAGCTGCTGGTGAGGTATGGAGCTGATGTCAACACTCAGATGTCCACTCAGTCGTCCACTTTCCCATCAGCCGTTCTCCTCGGCATGGAGTCTCTTCCCATTCTCAAGCTTCTGCTGGACCATGGCTGTAACGCTCAGCTATGCTTCGACTGTCCGTATGGCCTCAAACCTCATCCAGCCATCACGCCTTTACAGCGCCCCATTGATGAACTGCGGGTCAATGAACATTTGGTACCACAGCGAAGCATCCAGGTGGGTCTGAGCCTGTCAGGTGATGTTCCTGTAGGAACACGAGTCATTAAAAGTCTTGCTTGCTGTTTCAGTACTGTGAAGCCATCTCCAGCATGTCCTACAGCCGGCTTTTTGGTCCAGTCATCTCCATGCTGTTGGACTACGTTGGCCACGTCAAGCTCTGCTCTCGGATGGTTGAGAGTCTGGAGAGTCGCAGTGATTGGATCCCCATCAGACTGAAAGCTCGTAAGAAATTAAACCATTACTGACACCAGATTGAACATTTAGGGACAACAGAGAACCAAAATGCAGCTCTGGCAACATCTGAATCCACCCTGAACATCTCACACATCACTTATCAGACTCACTTAGAACTTATTCATCATCTTCCTCTGATCTGGGTGCTGGTCTCGGGGGCAGCAGTCCTCTCCCCAGGAACCTCCACCAGCTGGTTCTGACTTTATTTTTCTGGTCTGACATGAAGAAGATGAAGACCCAGTAGCAGGAACACGAGTCTCCTGGTCCTGGTCCTGATCCTGGCCCTGACCCTGGTCCTGGTCCAGGTGCTGGTCCAGGTCCAGGTCCTTGTGGACACGGAGCAGTAAGAACTTGCTGACAGTTTCGGCTCTTAGTCTGTCGTCTTCGTCGGAGCATCACAGGTGTTGTTTGGAGACGCCGTGGCTGTTATTCTGTGGGCAGTAGAGGACCCGATCCCCCTCTGCTGCCCATGTCCTTCACGTTGACCACAGTGTCCCATGCATGATCCAGCTCATGTCCGTGGTCCACGTCTTCTTATCTCAACCGCCTCTACTCTGTGGACACATAAGACCTAAACATGGATTTGGGTCCCACCATCTTGTATAAAGACCTTCAGGTTTTTCAGGGTCCTTGTTTGACCTGGTAGTCCAGGGTCCAAACTGGTCTCTGGATGTTTATGAAGACAGGAACAATAAATGAAACTTTGTGGATCGGGTTCAGGTGCAACACTAACACTCATACTGGTAATTTGTTCTGGTTTCAGAACCTCCTCATCCTCTGATGCAGCTCTGCAGGCTGAAAATCCGACACCTTCTGGGAGTTCAGCGACTTAACTTGCTCCACACACTACCACTTCCTGTCCGACTCATTCGCTTCCTTTGTTATGACGTACAGTGTTCACTCCCCTGCTGAAGCACCTGAGACCGTTTAGCTGATGAAGTCCATCCTGTTTGTGAAACATCTCCAGATGATGCTGAGTCAATAAAGAGTTTAAGGTTCCACATGTTTGTGTAACAGCAGCTTGTTTTAAACCTGAAGCTCCTTTAACCCCTGAACCAGATCTACCAATAACTCTCAGAGGTTCTAGAGCCCATCAACAGCCTAAAGGCTGGGGCATCCATCGGTGAAGCCTGACCAACAGCTCATAGTTTAATCTGTCCGACTATCATCACCCTAAACACACACGGCAGTTCCAGAGTACATCTCAGATTAACTGCTTCAGCAGAATTCTCTTCATTTGGTTTTATACCCTGATCGTGACCTTTAACCTTGCTGGTCTGGACTCTTAAAGGAGACTTGTTTTAGTTATAATAGTTCTCTAGTCACTCATGAAGCAGTTTTATGCTTGACAGTTTCAGGACCTGCCAGAATGAGTCGTTTCAGGACTCTGTCGCTTTAAGAAAACAAGCTGCTGCTGACCACGCCCACAAGCCCCCTGCTAGGCTGCTATAGGCTAGGACGCTCCGACATCTCAGAGTAGAGCCACACTCCTCCAGAGTCAACAGGTCGGGGGGGTCCATGATAAGTTCCCTTACTGTGACATCACAAACAGGAGCTTTTTGAAACGGCTCGCTTTAGGCAGATAAACCCTGAATCAAACACTGTTTGTTTCCATGTTTGGAGGTTTTATAGAGGCAGCAGAGACCACCATGGCAGCACAAGAGGATGCAAAAGGAGAGTTTGGATAAATGTCCCTGTAAAACCTCTAAAATCAAATGTGAGTGAAACAGTTCTAGACTGATTCGAAGATTAAGTTTTTATTTTTAGAATAAGTTGAGAAAAGTCAGCTGAATTTCATCGGCCAAAAAAGGTTTTGTAGGTCAGAAGCTGCTGAGAACATTGGAAGGTCCACCTTCTGATTAATGTGGATTTAAACATATGGCAGGAACCTGGTGTGGTGCTGAAGACCAGCCTGGACTCAAACATAAATCCAGATTTGATAGAAAAACCTCAGAGTCACCGTGATTCAGCTGTTTTGGCTGCAGCGTCATTTGACCCCACCTGTAACTTTAGAGTCAGTGAGCAGGTCAGCTGCTCCAAACATTCTGCCTGCAGGGCCTTAAAATAACCCTTCCATAAGCCCCGCCCCTGCTGTGACGCCCATCCCGGGGTCATGTGCAGTAGGGACAACCAAAGAAACAAACACAGAGGACCTGAGGTGAGCAGCTGCATCTTCTCTAAGCTCTGAGATCTTTATTCTGGTGCTGTGGACGTTTGAGGTTTATGGGTGGAGACTGAAGCTCCAGCTCTAATGTTTTCTTTGTTCCTAGCTAACCTTCAGCTTCAGTAAAAGCAGAGCTTCTGATTCCCATCTCTAATGTTTGAGAAGAAAAATGATTTTATTGAAGATTGTGCTGATAACCTTTGACCCTGAAGAGTTTGTTTCAGGCTGTGAAGCGTGTCAAAGTCGTCATGGCAACGGCCAGGATCTCTCACTCCAGTTCAGCAGCAGCCGGCTTTGAAGATTATTCTCTCTACAGTAATCTGAGTGATGATGAGCTGCTGCAGCTCGCCATTGAGCGAAGTCTGACCGACGTGCAATGCACCCCCACCCCTCAACCTGCACATCACCATGACAACAACAAGCCAAACCCTTCAACCACAAACAGAAACCAGCATCCAGACTCCAGCTCCTCGAACCCTCCTGCAGCCCCGACAGGTGCTCACTACAGTTCCCCAAACCCTCCGACGGAGAAGCCTCCTGATCCGTAAGAAACCTTCACCTTCCTCAGCAGGTTTCTGTCAGAGCGGACTGAAACACACCTGTACACACACGTAATAATCAGACTAAAGTGTGTAACTTTGAACAGAGACGGGACGCGTTGGCACCTGTCTCTGGTCTCTGATTGGCTGACTCTGTGGTATTGTTACAGGAAGACCTTTGATGGGACCGTGAGTCGGTTCATGACAGGTTCTGGAAAAAGGATGGTGGCATATTACAAAGCAGATGGTAGTTTGGTTCACATTGGTCCAGAACCTGAAGAGTAAGTTCATCTCTGCATGTGGAGCACCTGACTCACCTCGTACCTGTACTCAGTTAGGCTTCATGCCGGTGAGGTAGCTGTGTTACTTATTCAGGTGTACAAATGAGACTGATAATCAGGAAGTTTTTTTTTGGTTCTTAAAAACGTTTGGACCTCATCTGGAAATTTCTTCAAATCTAACAGACGAGGCAGTTTGGGGCTTTGAGCTGCTGTGATAAGGGGGTCTCACCTGAGGCTTGTTGAGATCACATTCAACAAAACATATCCTTAAATCAGCTGAGAGCAGCAGGATGGAAGCAAGTCCAGGTGTCTTCTCCCCACAGGGAGGAGGAGCCTCTGTTCAGAGCCATCCGTGAAGGAGATGCCAGCAGAGTGAAAGCCCTAGTCATGTGTCCTGGAACCAACCTGATGCTGCCCAGTAAACCAGGCTGGCTCGCTGTACACCAGGCTGCGTGGTTCGGACGGGACACCTGTCTCCGGATGCTGCTGTCAGGTAGGCGTACATAAAGTCACGCCCACACAGAAGTGTCCTGATGTCCCAAAGATAGAAGCTGCTTGTCTCTCCAGCTCAGCTAGGGATGATCAACAAGAGAACCAGCCGGGGCGAGACACCGCTGCTGGTCGCTGTCAGCAGGGGGCAGCTGGGGTGTGTTCAAGTGCTGTTGGAAAACGGTGCTGATCTTGAAATCCCAAACTACGATAAAGAGACTCCACTCTACAAAGGTAATGTCCCATACACACCTGTTTTCTGCTCACCTGTGTGGGTATTGAGTATTTAGTTATTAGGGATTGCTGTAAAGTCTCTGACACAAGTCAGTGACTCGATGCAACCTGCTGGGTTTCCGTACACAGGTAACTTTGAACTAATTGGCTGAAGGAACTGAACTCAGTGCACTGATAAGGTGGTTTAACTGGAACGTTTGATTGGTAAAGTGCCTTGAGACGCCTCTGGTTGGTGATATATAAATAAACTGAATTGAAGTGAATTTGTGAAATCTGATCGGTCACTCTGAGTGTTTCCTGCAGGCTGAACATGAAAATAGTCTCCTCCACCTATCTCCTGCATCAGCTTCTGATAGAAAATAGACTCTAGGTGAAACTCTAGGATCAGAAAATCCTGACAGATCTACGTCACACTGTCACTGAACATTCATGGACTCACCCATCTGGACTCACGACGGGGAAGGCTGTTGTTGGTTTAGAGTCCAGGAAACAGCAGAGAACGTCTGGGCTAGTAGAAGCTAACCGTTAGCATTAGCAACTCCACCACACAGCAGAACTCCTCCAGGCTTGTGTTATTGGTGGAGATAAAACATCAACGTTGCAGAGCAGACAGAGTCAGTGGTAGAGTCGTGTTGCTGTTAGCCAATCAGAGGAGAGATGTCCACACATCAGGAAGTAAGACTCCAGATCCTGCCGTCTGAAGCTCAGCTGTGATGTGGGGAATCTTTAGGTTCTAGAAATGGTCTGGAATAGCCGTCATACATTAAAAAACAACTTACAAGGCATAATTCTTGCTAGAGACCACTGCTAATGTATTGATTAAGAGTGTTCTACTCCTTTAAAGGGAGGAGAGATGTCCCCATACCAGGAAGTTAGACTCCAGAATCTGCCCTCAGCTCTCCTCCAACTAACTACTTCCTGAAACAGGAGCACCAGAGCCTTTTTCCCACAGAGACCGCCTCACAAGGCCTTCATTTATACTAGAGGCCACTGCAGATGTGATGGACTACGCAAATGAACTTGGTCTTGGTGTTTGACTAAGAGAAGGTCCACCTGAGACCAGGTGTCCTTGGATCCACGTAAACAGTAACGTCACTCTGAAAGCTAAGTGCAATTAAGATTACAGTATGCTTTGGTGGGTGAACCCTTATTAAAATGTCACCATCATTACAGAAATGTGACCTAAAACTCAATGAAATCCCTGAACTTCATCGTATACGAGCCCTTAGGTTTAAAGATAAAGTTATGGTTAAAGACCCACTCCGATCCTCCTTGTAGCTGTTTTAAATAGTTCTCAGTGGTCTTTAAACTATGACTATGCTGTTTGTAGCCAAAAAAACAAAACCTGTTCTGTTTTCTACGTAGTTTCTACATAGTGGCAGTAGCTCTTTAAAAATTCACCTCCGGGATGTGGGCGGAGCCGTTGGAGTGGAGCCCCCCCCCCTCTTCCCAGCTGTTGAGAGCTTTCTGTTTATGCTAGCTCTCTGTGCTAGCATGCAGCAGTGGCTGCTAGCATTACATCAGCTCCATAAGTAGCTGATGTAATGCTAGCAAACAGGCCGATGGTTGAATTAGCTCCTGACAAAAAACTAAACTTAGCGGTAAAGATACAGACCCCTTATTTGTTTGTAAACAAAGCAGCCGGCATGCAGAAACAAGATCCGACTTCCTCCGTTTACATTGTTTGCGGTTATTGCGATTGTTGTTGGCTAGCAATGTTGTCAGTGTATTATAACAGTTTATCCTCTAGCGATAAAACTTGTTATGCTGTAAAATTGACTTTATTCAACGGGACACGTCTTAACGGTGACGGTGAGTGGATCTGATGAGACAAAATGGCCCAAACTTCAGTAGCCGGACATCCGCTCTTACCTGATCAACACGCTAAACCTCTGTTCCCGGGAGAGCCTGAAGTCCTACTGAACCCTGGATGCCTTCAGCTATGTAACAGACAACCATGGTCAGGACATACGATTATAATATTGAAAACTTTGTGGCTATGAAGACGGAGGTGCGGCCGAGTCAAAGACAAGGGAAGAAGGCCGAGATAGTCTGAGTCATTGTAAACAAGAAAACACCTGCATTCTGCACCTGCATGGCTGTGTATGTCATTTCTAATAATATAATGTTATAAACTAATATTAGCATGATTTCTATAGCTATATAACCTCGTCTTTAGCCACTGTTGTTATCGTAAACATTAGCCACAGGTCGGCTAGTAGCCCTAGCTTGTAGCGTTCGTTTAGCATTCAGTTTAGCACCACAAACGAGCAAAAGTGACCCAAGGCACATCAACGTATGAGCTTGAGTGATTAATTATTCATATTATATAATATATGGGGTTCAATAATTGAGTTTATAAATCCTACGGTGCTGATTAGCTTGTTGTTAGCTGAGGCTTAAGTGATAACTGCAAATTTGAGCGTTTGTAATGATCTGCTCGTTCCAGTCACTTCTTCTTCTGATAACTGCAACCAAAGGCGTCTTTTGTTTGCCTTGAAAGGGACGTGAGCTGATGGAATTCTGTAGAATGTGTGCGTTTTGTTGTTTTTATCCAGGCGATTTGTACAACCAACAGCACAACAAGACATGATTGTTGATCTCTTTCTGCAACGCGCATTAGGAGGAGGTGGTCTACAGGAAGCCACTGCATCCAGCTTCAAACGTCATTTAGAAGCAAAGTCCATTTGTTCCTCCTGCCAGTTGCTAAAGCAGTCTTCACTGAAAGGCTGACTGCAAACCAGCGTGTTTTTAACGTCCCTGAGACCAAGGAGATGAATCCATTGTGTCTGACAGAAAAGGGTTTTGGTAAAGTGTGAAAGCTAATTTCACCATCTCTCTACTCACATAGGTGTTGATCCTCTACTCCTCAGAGCCTGAGGGGGCGGAGTGGAGTTGGTGCTCCGCCCACTGGCTTTGTGACATCACAGAGCCAGTCAGTTTTAGGCTGCATTTTTTCATCTGCTACTGATTCACATCGATTTGAATGCAGAAATACTCAGAAATGCAATTTTGAGCTTAAATGTCTATAGATGTGTCCTGTAGCGTAAGGAAGAACATGTTAAAAACAGAACAAACATGGTTTTCATTGGAGTGTGTTCTTAAGGACATCTGCTCTTCGGCTGACCAGGAGGCTCCTGAATTATAGGATGAGCTGAACTTTGCGCATTAGATGGGCTTGATCATGTTGGCATGTGGAACAGCAACATCTGCTGATATTTTGATCAGGTTTTTTTACGTGATTTTATTTTTTTTTACCTGCCTTTATTCTGAAGTCGTACACTTTAGCACTTTGGTTACTCTGTTATTTGTAAAGTGAATTATAAATAAAGCTGAACTGTTGTTGGGTGATCTGTTCCTTAACGAAGTGGCGTGTTTCCTGCAGCATGTGAAAGGAACAGCGCAGCGGCAGTTGCAGCGCTGCTGAACTACGGTGCAGCGGTCAACACCCAGTGCATTCAGGGATGGACGGCTCTGCAGGAAGCTACGGTCCACGATAACGTGGAGATCTGTGAGATGCTGCTGAAGGCTGGAGCCAAGCATAACCTCCGCAACATGTACGGGATCGGGCCGCTGTTCACCGCAGCCCAGAACGGACAGCTCGCTGCACTGCGCTTCCTCATCAGACATGGTACCTGAACAGGTGCACTTCTACTAACTCCTGATGCTAACCAGCTCTGACCGGTACTCCTAACGCTAACTGTTGCTTCTGCTGATTACTAATAGTTGTGCAGATCTGAATGACTCTGGATCCAGGCCCATATGTTAGAACAACATAACTCCTCTCCACTTGTGTGTGTGTGTGTGTGGGGGGGGGGGTATGCACAGTGCCTGGGACAATTATGACATTAACGTGATGGACCTGTGTTGTGAGAAGATTCTCTGTGCTGCTGAGGCTGTGTTATGATTACAAGTGGACACACACACACACACACACAATTTGTCCATCTGTATTTTGATTTAGAACAAAATAATGTGTAATTAACAGCATTTTATTACTACTGAAGGCTGTGTTAGAAACATTTGTGCAGCATATTAAATGGACAAGTGCAGATGCCTGAGTTTAGAGATAAGATTCATGGGAGACACCTACAAGGACGATTCTCAGAGAATTGTAGCCCTTCAGGTTGGGGCCTCTTGGTTTCTTATCAGAGGAAACTCCCTTCAACACAGACTGGACCATTCATTGATGTTTATTCTGCAGAAAATACTTAATATGATAATATTTAATGTGACCTTCAAAAGTCTCCACCTTTGTCAGGATTACTTCCATACAATGAAGATGTTTAGTTATTCATGAAGATTATCATAAGATGCCACCCATCAAAGGGGAACGTATTTTGTATGTATAAATGTGAGTGACCCACACAGTCGAGCAGCGATTTTCCTGGGGGAAGAAGACTGATAACTTTGGTCACCTCTAACCGCTCCGCCGGCTCATCTGGGTCCTCTGCTGACTTTTTCATTAAAAGAACTGAGCCACATTCGGGCCAGAACACTTCAACTTGGAAGCGTGAGTGTGATTTTCTCATTTTCTCTTCCACATGTGTAGCTGATAACCTGTGTGATCCATCGGCAACAAGTGAGGTTGAGAGATTAAAGGGACTTAATATAAAAGCTCAGATATTTAGTATTAAAATACTAATCATGATTTAAAACATGGTATTTAAAATACAATACTAGGATTAAGCAAAGTAATCCAATTTATTACAGAATACAACTTTAAGAAGTATTAAATGTTTATATGATTAAATACAATTATAACACTGGTAAAAAGGAGGGAGGTTGGTTTTGGTAGAGACATTCAGAAGAGCCCATAAATAAGAGGCCGACCCTTTTGGGGAGTATACGCAAGGGTCAGACCCACAACCGAGCCAGCTGGCTGCTCGCTACAACCTGGTCGCGACAAATCTGTGAAAAGGAGGAAAGAAAGGTGAGGAAGTAGGCAGGACAGGCAGGGAGATACCAGTCTATGGCAAGCTGTTTTAACATTTAATCAACAATCAGGCCGCTCTGTAATTCCTTTTCAATGTCCTAGTAGTAATTGTATTCTTATTAAGATAAGACTTTATTGATCCCACAGTGGGGGAAAGCTCAGGACAGACAGCAAAAGAGTACATGAGTGACCAAGAATGCAAAGAGTAAGACAAGACACTAGATACACCAGTAGTTCCTGTGTAGACACACACACAGTCAGCATTATGGGTCCACTTCCTACATTGTGTAGCTCCATAACTAAAGGATCCTCCTGGGCAGACACCTGCACCGATCCCGGTTGAGGAAACAGCAGGAGGAGCTCCTGATTGCCACCTTCAGCCGTCTCCCCGTCACTCTCGTCAGCCACCATCACCAGCAGTGGTGGCCTCTCCCACCCTGCAGAACACAAGATACTGGGCAGAAATATTGTCTGCCCCTATGGTGCTTCACCCTTCATGCGACTGCAGAAGCGTTTACTCAGGGATGCGAGCAGAGCTCCACCTTCTGCTCTGCTGTCAGTCACACGCATCGCTTCCCACTTGTCGCTGCTCCAGCTGCAGGGATGGGGCGCTCAAACCCGTCTCAGCTGGGTCTCTCCACCTTTAAAGTCTGTGGGCTCTTCTTGCTCCTTGGTTCGGGCTGCCTGTAGTCTTTCCATCTCTCCTCCTCTCTTCTTTCTTTGCTGCAGCCTGCTCTCCCTTTTATATCCTCCCCAACTCTGTTGGCAGGCAGTCTCAGTCAGGACACACCCACCTGTCAACAGGTGACTGTCATTTACCACAATGTTCACAAAGTGGATCAAACATAAAAACGCTGAAAAACAACATGCAAACAAAACGACTCAAATCAAAATATACCATTTTCACTGTGTGACATGGATAGAGGGTGATGATTAAACATCAGCTGTTCTACTACAACTACTGTTTACTGTGTAAGTGGTAGATACCTGAAATACAGGCATGAACATGTCAGCACACAGGTGCGATATACATCTATCAGGTGCATCATGCATGGAGGGGTGACTGTAGAGTTAAGGTGGCTGAGTGACTCACTTATACTCACTTAGTGACTTATTAGTTAAAATAGCAAATGAAGACATCAACAGCTGTAGAAATGATAATGAAGGATATCCATGATAAGAACGGCACTAGTAGATGTCTCAGAATCCCTAAAAACCTAAGATGGCCATCATAACATTCATGAGTATTCCAGATATCTATCATTCTATTGTTCCTGGTAGAGATTAACATTCCAGGTATCCGTGAGAACATTCCTACTGAATAAACATGTCAGATAGAATAGAATAGACTTTATTGATGCCTCAGTGGGGAAATTCACTTGTCACAGCAGCACCATCACTCAAAGGTAATTAGAAGAAGATAAAAACAAGGATACATGTATATACACATAGGCAGTAATCTAGTATTGTAATCTTAGATCACTAAAAAACCACAAATAAAGATGAAAACAGACTTGGTACCAGCACTATGCAGCATACTGTAAGAGACACAGACAACAATGTGAATCCGGTATTGCACAAGTATAGAACACATGAATATAGCATTGGTGTTATTGTGTACCAGGATGATACCAGCACAGCTTAAACTGAGGAGTTCTACACTCTTACAGCAGAGGGGATGAAGGATCTGCGATAGCGCTCAGTTTTACATCTGGGATGTCTCAGTCTACCTCTGGAGGAGCTGTCCATGACCTCCACAGTGGGTGGGAGGGGTTTCTTATAAGATATGAGATATCTGACATGTTCCTTGTAGATCCTATAAGGGACCCTAACCCTAGAATCATTCAGTTATAAAGATAGATAGATATTATAGAACATAAAAGTAACTTTGCTATGTAACTAATTTACCTTTTGGAAAAAGTAATTTGTAACTATAACTAATTACGTTTTTAATGTCAGATGCCCAACACTGCTCTTGAGGGTCACGTGTCGTACTGAAGTTCAAACCAACCCTCATATGTCCAAAGCCCAGTCCCAGTACTCCCACTTCCACCCTTGGCGCCCTTCGATTGCACGTTCTCAAGTGCAGAAGGTGACCACGCCCCTTTTGCACCCTTAATCCACACTTCGCCCAAGTCCACATCGATGTGGACTTCAGGCAAGGGTATTACCCACAATCCATCGCTGCGTGGGAAGTTTGAGGCGGAGCTACGGCTCAAGTGTCTTTTCTGAAAATCTGTATTTTCAAATGAAAGAAGTTCATTTTAAGACGATTAATGATATTTATTCATGCTCTGAATGTTTTAGACTAAGAGTTAATGTGGACAGTAATGAATTTAACTTTTGTTTGTTTGAAAGTTGTTAATAAAGATTTTTTTAAAAGTAGCACAAACGGCGACCGGCACCCCAGCATGCATCACGGTCAGCACACTTGTGTGCGACGCACTCCAAGCCTCACTGGCCACCTCCTCTAACTTCACAGAAGGGCTCAGTGCGAGCGTTGGGATCGGGCCTACTTCTGAGTTAAAGCTTGTCTTCTGAATGTTTCTGCAGGTGCAGACGTTAACACCCAGGCAGCTGATGGAGCCACAGCTTTGTATGAAGCTGCTAAAAATGGACACCAGGAAATTGTGGAGATGCTGCTGTCTCAGAATGCTGATGCCAACAAGCCTGGGAAGACAGGAATGTTACCGCTCCACATCGCCGCCCAGAGAGGAAGCAACACGTACGTAACCTTGGTAGTCATCAAACCCGGCCTACGTAGGTTCCTCTGTTGGCTATGGTGAACCATTCGTGTGTACTGATTAAACAGCTGATGCTACAAACATCGATAAAAGCTACTGAAGATCTGAAGAAAGCTCCTTTCTTGTGTAGCTCACCTCCAGCTACCAGACCTCACCTTCCTGGTTCTTTAGTCACACTCTGACTCTGAGCCAATCCTAAAATGACCATGAGTCAGTCAGGAGGTTGGTTTATCTGGAAAAAGCATAGAGAATGGTACCCATAACACACAGAGCTGGCCCTCTGACTAGCATTGATGACATCATCTCATAAACCCTCTACTGGGCCCCATCCACACAGTAGCTTAGCAACCGTTAGTAACAGGTGATGTGTTAACACCATTGACTGTGGTTAGTCAGCAACGTGGTGCACGTGGTGTACGTGTCACGTCGTGTTTCCTCCGTTTTATCTTGTACTCTTGTTTGTGCTTGTAGTATTTTTGGTAGTAAAGTTACTTTGTTGATAACTCATGATGGTGAAACACCGCTTTAGCTACAACCACATCCTGATCTGGTGAGACCAGTGACTGGAAGGATTTCAGGTTTCATCCCGGTGCTGTCTGTCACCACCGATCGGACCGCGGTCGGATACATCTGGGAAGGCGTGAAGGACGTCTCGTGAGGAGCTCACTGTGCTGTCGGGTCCCGGACGTCGCCTTGTAGCTCCACCGCGTCTGCTGGATTCTGCTTCGTCTTGCCTTGTGCCGCTGGTGGGTTCTTACTGGAAATACTACGGGTGGATTGTAGCTGTTTTGATTTTCCACGTTTGTCTGGTAGAGGTGGCGGGCTGCTCGTCATTTTTAAATCTTCTTTTGGCTGCAAGCAGGTCACTCCGTCAGTTTTGAAATGTGTTTATTTGAACTTGGCCCGTCTCCTCTGTCGCTGGTGGATCTGATATATCATCCACCAAAGTTCAATGCAGACTGTTTAAAGGCCTTGGCCACTTCCTGTCCGTCAACAAGCTGAAGTACGGTCATGTCCTGGTCCTTGGGGATTTCCAGTATTCCTGTATGCTGTCCAGACCAGAGTTCTTCTAACCCGTCACAGTGGGCTGTGGGTCCCTCTCATGAACATGAACACCTTGGACTCTCCCTTGGTCTCCCTGTTACTAATGTTGAAATTATGAGTCCTGGTTTTTTTGGTCACTCGCCGGTTTTATGTCATTTCATTTTACTATGTCAGCCTGTAGATGGCACTCATGAGCGTTTTGCTGAGTTTGTTGACATTTTATCCACCGAAGGGGTCAAGCTCTACTCAGGGCTCAGCTCTGAGGAGTTACCCTTCAGTTTGACTTGACCTGCAAACATATTTTGGATGAAATGGCTCCCTTTAAAGGAGTAGAACACTCTTAATCAATACATCAGCAGTGGTCTCTAGCAAGAATTATGCCTTGTAAGTCGTTTTTTAATGTATGACGGCTATTCCAGACCATTTGTAGAACCTAAAGATTCCCCACATCACAGCTGAGCTTCAGACGGCAGGATCTGGAGTCTTACTTCCTGATATTTGGACATCTCTCCTCTGATTGGCTAACAGCAGCACGACTCTACCACTGACTCTGTTTGCTCTGCAACGTTGATGTTTTATCTCCACCAATAACACAAGCCTGGAGGAGTTCTGCTGTGTGGTGGAGTTGCTAATGCTAACGGTTAGCTTCTACTAGCCCAGACGTTCTCTGCTGTTTCCTGGACGCTAAACCAACAACAGCCTTCCCCGTCGTGAGTCCAGATGGGTGAGTCCATGAATGTTAAGTGTCAGTGTGACGTACATCTGTCAGGATTTTCTAATCCTAGAGTTTCACCTAGAGTCTATTTTCTATCAGAAGCTAATGCAGGAGATAGGTGGAGGAGACTGTTTTCATGTTCAGCCTGCAGTAAAACATGGTTTCTCAGTGAACCACATCTTTAGGCCGAGGAAACCTCGGCTCAAAGTCGAGCCTTGGCTATCTGAGGGTGTTGGACCTCTACACGGGCCTGTAGGACGGCGAGGAAATGGAAAGCAGATGGTCTCCACATCTCTCGGGATACATTTAAAGACTCTTTATCAGACTACCAGGATGCTGTCAAGAAAACAAGGATTAAGTACTTCACTGATATTGTTGCATTAAACTCTCAAGATCTGCGCACCCTACTTAAAGCCAAACTCTTCATGTTTAAATCCTGTTCTTGAGCCAGTTTGTGCTAAAATGAGCCTTTACAGGGTTAATGATGTCACTCAGACTCCACCGCCCTCTGTGGCCAGAATACCACACTTGCAACTTCAGAGTGGCGGTCCGGTCCCTGTTGGACTTAGTAAAGTGGAGCTGACATGCCTGGTGCTGCAGTCTGCTTCCAGCATGTTTCCTGCATGTTTTAGATCATGAACACAGCTGATTTAGTGATGAACCGCTCCTGTAGACACTAATGAAGGCTGAGGAGACGTTTCAGCAGTTAGATTAAGGTGTTAAAAAGACCAACGCACAGCCAGGAGAGAAGTTTACCTTTTGGTTTCACTAACGGACACTAGGGGGTGCTAAAAGCAAGCTAAACTGCCAAGTGTGCCTTAATGTGCTTAATTCAGTCAGTGATGGGTTTTTCTGAGCCTAGTCTATTGTCTCCCTCTGTTGGAAATTGTGAGGACCTTCTTCATTATTTTATGGAGAAATTTTACTATTCAAGCAACAATTCAAGACCCCCCGGTCTCTGTGGTCCCGGTGCCTCCCCAGGCAGAACTGAAGACGTTTGAGCCAGTTTCTGGGTCTGAGTTGGACAAACTGGTCTCACAGTTGAAGCCATGTGGCTCACCTTGTGATGTTCTCCCACCTCGACTCTACAAGGAGGCGTTTTCAGCGCTTGCCCTTTTCATTGAAGCAATCATAAATGGCACCCTGCTTTCAGGTGTGGTCCTGATCTCTCTGAAAAAGCCACATTAGAAAACCTGGACTACATTCATCAGTTTTGGCCAATTCCAGACCTATCTCAAAACGTCTGCTCCTCTCTGAGATTTTGGAGAAGGTTGTTTATTTACTGGTGGTTTCTTGAATTCTCATGATATTTTGGAGACATTCCAGTCAGGTTTCACGCTGGACACCGCACTGAGACAGCTCTTTTAATGGTTCTTAATGATATTGTCTTAGCTAGTGATGAGGGTGATGCTGTTGTCCCTGGGGGTCCTCCTTCAACGCCGTGGTGGTAAGTTCCATTTCTATGCAGACCTCTCTGTTGAGGGTGTTCCCTACAGGACTGTTTAAAGATGTTAAGTCCTGGATGGCCTCTGATTTCCTGTTCCTAAACTGAGGTCAAGCCTGGCCTCCTTGGCCCAGTATGAGAGGAATGTTGTCACGGTTGGGGGTGAAAATTGATGCGGCCTTAAATAGTTTTATTAATTTATGATGGCTATTCAAGCTCAAGGAGGGATCACATTACTCCTGTGCTAGCTTCTCTGCACTGGCATTTTTAAGTCAGTGGGAACTGGCTCCTTTCTGGAGCCAACCCCTAGTGGAAGAGGGCGGAGCTGCAGTTTTGGTCTACATTGAGTTCTCTTTCAGCAGGTGGAGTTTGGCCCTTGGTTAAAATCGGTGTGCGTCACTGATGTGAAACCATTGGGTGCTTTGCTGTACCTGGACTTTAGGAAAAAGGCGCACAACATTCAGCCACTCATAAATAGGGATTGTGTGGAGAGGGTGTCATATTTCCGCTTCCTGGGTGTCACATCAGTGAGGACATGACCTGGGGGACAAACACTACAGAAGTAGTGAAGAAGGCCCAGAAGAGACTTTACTTCCTGAGGGTCCTCAGAAGAAACAACATCCCGGAGAAACTGCTGGTGTCTTTCTACCGTTGCACAGTAGAGAGCATCCTGGTGTACTGTCTCTGTGCTTGGGTCTCCAGTTGCACGATGGCACAGAGGAAGGAGCTCCACAGGGTCATTAAGGTCGCTCAGAGGATAGTCGGCTGTCCTCTCTCTTCACTGGAAGAACTTCACAACTCCTATTGTCTTAGGAAGGCACATCACACCCAGGACATGTACTGTTTGAACGCCCACCATCAGGCAGACGTCTCAGATGTTTAAAGACTAGAACAAACAGACTTAAAAAAAAGTTTCTATCCTTCAGCCATCACCATGCTCAACACTGTGAGGTAAACATAATTGAGTCAGTTGCAACATTGAAACACATTTTAGCCCCTTGCTTGTTTGTTTGTTTACACCATAGCTTTAAGCTCCCGGTTGAAGGGACTTAACATGCATGTTGTATGAATGACAGATTAGTCTTTAGGTAGCTAACTTGTTCTCTCTTATTTATTTATTTTATTCGTATTTATTAAGCCTAGCTTATTGGTTTTATTCTTATTTTATCTTATTTATTAGCTTTAACTAGTGTGACTGTTTTATTCTGGACTGGAACATTGCACCTAATTTCGTTGTACGATGTCAGTTGTTACAATGACAATAAAGTTTCAATTCAATTCAAAGCTGATTGTGGAAAGAACAAACCTATCGGACAGATGGAAAACAGAGAGACGAGATCTTGTCTCAGAAAACACACAAATTAGCTTGTTGGACAAAATAAATTCAACTTTGACTAAAACTTACTTGCTGCTCTGTTTCTCGCTACCAGAATCGTCTCCATGTTGACTCCAGTTACTAGTAAAGCCAGAGTCCGCCGGACTGGTATCAGCCCACTGCACTTGGCAGCAGAGCGTAACCGTGACGACACTCTAGCGATGCTGATTGAGGCTGGCTTTGATGTCAATGCTCAGCTGTCAGAGGAACGATCAAGGCTGTACGAGGACCGCCGCAGCACCGCACTCTTCTTCTCTGTCATCAACAACAATGTGGAGGCTGTGAGCATGTTGCTTGCTGCTGGTGCTGACCCAAACCTGGACATGTTCAAGCCTCTGATGGTGGCTGCCAGGATGGGCTGCATTCAGACCGTCAAACTGTTGGTGGAGCACAATGCTGACATCAACGCTTCCATTCCCACCCATCCCACCACCTTCCCTGCTGTCTACATGTTCTCTATGAAGTACCTTCCCATGTTTAAGTACCTGCTTGACAATGGAGGCCATTCCCTCTCCTGCTTTGACTGTGTGTATGGAAGCCAGCCTCATCCACCTATCAAAACTAAGAGATCAGAGTCGAACGACTACTCCACTCAAATTCTACCAGAGACAGTACATAGGAGAGGTGTTCAGGTGAGGTCTTCAGGCGGTATTTAGGTGGGGTTAAGCATGTGTATGCACTAAATCCTGGGTAAGGCCTCTTTCCAAAAATAAACTCCAGGTTCTTCCATAATTTAAAGAACCTAGAAAAGTGCACAGCCCCCACACCAGCTTCAAGGCTTGCAGACTAATGTTATTGATGCGTTATCAGCATTCAGCATCAAATGTCCACAATGCAGTGTGTAATATTAAAGTGTGATTTACAGCCAGAGTTGCTTTTATGCAACTGCAGCTATCAGCTACACACACATCATCAAAGAATCAGTTTGTTTATAACAGGAAGAACTTTTATTCAGTCCATGAACAGGATGTGATTCAAATAACCCCCATTGTGGTTCGAACCACAATGCATCCAGGACAGGAGAAGACTAGCTAACCCTAACCCAGGACAGGAGAAGACTAGCTAAACCTAACCCAGGACAGGAGAAGACTAGCTAACCCTAACCCAGGACAGGAGAAGACTAGCTAACCCTAACCCAGGACAGGAGAAGACTAGCTAACCCTAACCCAGGACAGGAGAAGACTAGGTAATCAAACCTTAACACTAACCCAGGTCAAGAGAAGACTAGCTAACCCTAACCCAGGTCAAGAGAAGACTAGCTAACCCAACCTTAACCCTAACTCAGGACAGAAGAAGACTAGCTAACCCAACCTTAACCCTAACCCAGGACAGGAGAAGACTAGCTAACCCAACCATTGATTGATTGATTGATTGATTGATTGATTGATTGATTGATTGATTGATTGATTGACAGTTCTGTGAGATGATCTCAATCCCAAGTATCTCTCGATGGGCGGGGCCAATCATTGACATCCTATTGGACTATGTTGGTCATGTGACTCTCTGCTCCAAACTTATTGAACACCTGGACAGCTACTCTGGATGGCGCCACATCAAGGAGAAATCAGGTAAAGGGTGATTAATGTGTGTCCGATTTATCTAATGTGTTACTGGTGCTGTTGGTCGTTTTACTGGTTTTTCTGGTGTGTGACCACTTTCATGAATCCTTGTATGTTGCAGCTCTGCCTCGGCCACTGCTGCAGCTCTGCAGGCTGCAGATACTCCAACTGGTTGGACGTCGACAGCTGAAAAAGTTACCTCTTCCCGGAAGTCTTCTTCGCTTTCTCCAACATGACGAGGCAGCTCTGGAAGACAGCTGACACTTTTCCAGTTGAACCAGTTAGCTCAGAACTGGTATTTGATCTGTGGAGCAGCAGGCTCTGTATTTGTGATGGTGGTGATGAGGTAGCTAGTTCCTGCTTTGAGCTGCTTATGGATGAAAACGAACAGAAACTTCATCTGTTCACAGCGTTTATTAGAAAACAAGCAAAACTGTGAGTGTGGTCACAAAAAACTCTTAATGCTGATTGGTTAGTCTGACAACAGATTGGATAAATGTTCACTGCTGTGTTTCTAAAAAGCATCAATCAGCTGATTGCTGTCATGGAAACTGAACTGATGACATCATAGCTCTATGTATAATGAACAGTTTTTAGTGCCGGAGTCTGACACTTTAATAGGCCGCAGATCATGATGAGGTCATTAAGCCTCCATTATTAGATGATGTCACTGCTGTGAGTCTGCTGCAGCCTCAAACTTTTAATAAAATCAAATTTTCATCACATCAGTGATGTGTTCTCCTGTTCAGATACATGTTATCACATGATTGATGTTAGAGAATACCGCACCCCCCCTATCCCCAGCCTGTCAGCATCTTCTACTGGACCAGAGTCTCATCAGTGTTCATCCAGACCGTTAAACTATCACCTAGGGTCAAGAAATGTGTGTGATTAGTTACCAGAGAGGTCTGAAAGACTCAGCTCTCATCACCAGTATGAAGCTAATCTGCCGCTAATCCTGTAGCTTCTGTAGTTTGATTCAGATCAGTCCGGTGGTTCAGGAGATATTCTACCAACGCAGAGAGGTTCTACTGGTCTGGAACCTCTGTTCTGACTCAGAACCCGATCTAAGTTAGGTACAGGTTTAGACCTGTGGCTGTCCGAAGAGACGTCTATGAATGACACACACACACACACACACACTGAGCTGGTGGGTGATTAAATGCTGACAAAAGGCTGATGGATGTAAAGATGCTGATCTGAGATCAGTGTGAGAACATGAAACCTCCACAGAGCTGAAAATCACAAGCCTGTTCCTGAACACAGCGCCCTCCCCAGCTGCATTTTCCTCCCTCTCGCCTCCACACCTTTCTTTATTTTCTCTTGGGACTTCAGATCTGGATCCGATCAAGAACAGGAATCTGGTTTCATCTTAACTGCTGTGGACTGATCCAGGATCTGCTCTGATTTCTAGTCCTAAGAGATGCTGGGAGTTTTCCTCATGTCGTTCAGCTGTTTCTCCCAGGTAAGACTCACCAGCGTTGATGGAACTGAGAATCGAGAGAACCTGACTGACCTCAGCGCGGTGAGGCCACCCTCAGGCTCTATTTCCTTTATCTTGGGAGGTATGTGTGTTCATGGATGGATGGTGGGGGTGTTCGTACGCATAAACACCTGTCTACAGGAGAAACTAAAAACTAGAATCTGGAGCAAAAGTCCATTAATGTCAGTCATCCAGCTCAGACTGAGAGACCATCTAAAGGCTCAGGAACCCTCTGCAGGTGTTCTGGACTCATCAGCTGATTAGAGTCTAGAATATTGAACCTTTTCACAATATTCTGACTGTCTGAGATGAATGTGGGGTTTTCATCAGCTGTAGCCAGAATCATCACAATTATAACAGATAAAGGCTGAAACATCTGGATTTACATGGAATGAGTCTGTCTCATAGATTAGCTTCACCTTTAAGGTGAGTTACTGACATAAATGATTCCTGTTTTAACCGTCTCACCTGTAGGTTATCTCCTGACAGGTGTTGAGTCTAGTTCTTTAGCAGCTCCATAAAAAAAGCCTAGAACCAGTTTGGTTTCTACTCTGCTCTAGAACGAGGACCTCACCCTAACCAACCTGCTGCTGGGTCCGTATCGCCTTCCTGTCGGACCAGAAGGATAAAATCAGAACCAGGTGAACAAAAACAACATGTTAACTCCAACGAGGACTTCCTTATGATCCTCACTATAGAGCAGTGGTCCTCAACCACTGACCAGTGTTGTGCGGCCCTGCGGGTGGGGGACGACTCACCCAATCACAAGACCCCCCTCATGGAGATTCCCCTCAGAGAATACACAACAGATGCCAGATACAACGCATGCCACACTCCCACCCCTGCTCTGGGGTACCCTGTCAACATAATCCCCGGTCCTCCACCAGCGGCCTGGAGCTCCGGTCTTCCGCCAGCGACCTGGAGCTCCGGTCTTCCGCCAGCGACCTGGAGCTCCAGTCTTCCGCCAGCAACCTGGAGCTCCGGTCTTCCGCCAGCGACCTGGAGCTCCGGTCCTCCGCCAGCGACCTGGAGCTCCAGTCCTCCACCAGCGGCCTGGAGCTCCGGTCTTCCGCCAGCGACCTGGAGCTCCGGTCCTCCGCCAGCGACCTGGAGCTCCGGTCTTCCGCCAGCGACCTGGAGCTCCGGTCTTCCGCCAGCGACCTGGAGCTCCGGTCTTCCGCCAGCGACCTGGAGCTCCGGTCTTCCGCCAGCGACCTGGAGCTCCGGTCTTCCGCCAGCGACCTGGAGCTCCAGTCTTCCGCCAGCGACCTGGAGCTCCGGTCTTCCGCCAGCAACCTGGAGCTCCGGTCTTCCGCCAGCAACCTGGAGCTCCGGTCTTCCGCCAGCAACCTGGAGCTCCGGTCTTCCGCCAGCGACCTGGAGCTCCAGTCTTCCGCCAGCGACCTGGAGCTCCAGTCTTCCGCCAGCAACCTGGAGCTCCGGTCTTCCGCCAGCGGCCTGGAGCTGGGGTCCCCCACCAGGGTGCTAAAGCTTTTGATCCCTGGATCCATCACCACCACCTTGGCCTGTAGGTGGGTCTCCTCCATAACTTGCTGGCAGACATCCAGGAGACGGAGGTGAACCGTGGGATACTGGACCACGATGTTCATGGTGGAAAGTGACACAAAGGGATTCAGACTGTTTCCTGCTGGTGTGATTTTGTGTTTTTCGTCTTCCAGAAATGTGTGCAGAGTTTCATGGGTGTCCTGGTGGTGGTGGGATGCCCACTACTGCTTTTTAGTTGATTCCCCATCCGGGAAGCTCCTACTGCGTGTTTTTAAGAGCATTGACTCTTTTTTTAACGAAGAGAATCGTTTTTATTTTTTTATTGTAAGTAAACTTGGAGATTGGAACCACTTCTGTCTTCTGAGTGAATGGACCTACGGCGTTAAGGGTCTCTGTAGTTCTTACATCCTAAATTTAGAAATTATTTGAACAGCACCTAGGAAGCAGTTCCCTAGGTGGCGCTGCTGGCTTTAATCAACTTAATCTTTCTCTATAATGCCACACATGCAAATGCAGAAACCCAACTAAACAATGACCCACCGACCTCAGGGCTCTGTAATCTCAGCGAGAGAGGTGCAGGTCTGGGGATGATTATACAGATTTAATTGATTTATTTCTGCAGAGGGACGAGTCAGGTGAGATGTTTAAGGGATCGTGGTTCTTGGACACGTTTAGCCAGCAGTTAGCGTTAGCTCCGTTGGCCCAAGCTGCAATGCACGATGGTCTGTTTAGATCAATGTCAGCTTGTGAAGAGTTCAGTTCTGAAAGAAGTGGTTAAAAAAATCACACCTGAAATCTCAAATATCACTTAAAAAATGTGTGTCTGCAGATCAGCTGGGGGGCGTGTCCATGTGCTACCATGGAGGCAACCTGTAGGTGTGGTCCTTTCATCTTGTTACCGCCTCCTCCACCTCCTCCACCTCCTCCTCGTTCTACCAAAGTGACACTCCCAGGTAACTATTATTGATGACTTCTTAGGTATACGAAGCCACGCCTCCTGGAAACACCAGTTCATTTCTGTTGTTTCACCTTTGACCTCAGGTATGTCAGTACTGCAGCTGTGGGCGGCTGCAGACTGAGACTGACAGCAGCTGGAGGCTTTTATTTTGATAATCTGACACTTTAATTAGTTTGCAGAATATCAGAGGAGGAAATGTCCCCCAGCTGTTTCTTTAATCCTGGTTGCTCTTCGCCTCCGCCCCTCCTCCTCCTCATCTCTCTGTACTGTTGTAGTTCTACCTCCAGATGTTCCAGATGTCAGCTCTCCATTCCCCTTGGTCCTTGTCATCAGCATCTGCTCATCACTGATTGTGTTAGTGATCATCGCCACCTTCTGGTACAACTTGCTGAGCAGGTGAGTCAGCTGATGAAGAACCAGGTCTCCTTCAGGAAGGATTCCTGTGAGGTGGATCATCTAAACCTGGTTCTTTTACTGGTGTTTCATTTGCCGTAATCATAAATCTGCTGCTGTGAAGTCAATTATTGAGCTCAGAGCTCTGAATCCTGTTGGTGCTGATGTAGTTTATTGTCTCTGTTGTCATCAAAGGAAACGAGAGAAACAGACCGACAGGAAGGAGCAACAGCAGGAGGAAGAGGAGGAGATCTGGAGGTAATCAGCAGCTTCAGATCATCTTCTGGTTGAACCAGTCAGACCTCTCTGAGCTGCTTCAGCAGAACTGAACCAGCACCTTCTCAGGTGGTCAGATCCACCCATCCCTAACCACTCCTTACTGCCCTCTGGTGGTTGTTGGTCTGATGTAAATGGAAGAAATATCAGTCAAATTCAGCCATCAGCTTTGTGACTCTTTAGATGTGTGATCATGCGCCCTGGCTGCTTGGCCACAGGGACATCCCTTTGGCTGACTGTGACTCTCACCCAGGGGTCTGGGGATGGAATCCTGCCCGGGCCCTCGTTTCTCCACCTTGCCACAGATGTTTCCTGTGGTTTCTCTTCTTCCATGCTCCTGTCTGGAGCTCCACTTGTACCCGAGAGGTGTTGAGCTGATGGAATCCAGCTTCTGCTGCTCTTTCTCCAGACTTTTTATTATTTTTACCTTTTTTGAAACATTTTCTTTCATTCATTTCTGCCTCAACACCTCTACCTCTTTGTTACTGGTAACAAATGGGGGCTTGTCCAGGATGCAAACCCCTTACCACCCATGCTGGTCTGCTGAGGTTCTCATGACAGTCCTGCAGATTCTCCACCCGTATTTTCCATATTGACGTGGTTGAATAACAGCTGACTCCAGTTCAAACATCTCTAAACTGGATTCGTACCAAACGATGGTTCTCAGCTCAGAGAAGACGTTATGTTCTGTTTGTGTTTATTCCCAGACCTCCTGCCACATTAAACCTGACTTTTGGGAACACATGAATGGATCTAGTATTCTCTTCTTTGACCTCTTAAAGTCTCATGTGGTGATGATGATGGTGAATGGGATGAAAAAGACTTCCTGTTTTTGTGTTTATCTGGTAGTCTCTGTGGGAGCTGAAGACAGATTAACTCAGTGAATCCAGCAAAACAAACTCAAGCATTCCTGTTTGCATTCGTTTATCTTCACACTTCCTGTTACATAACTTCACATGATGGCGCCAACTGGACATCTAACAGCATACAGATGATGTCATCCTAAATCCAGATGTCCAAATACATCCAAAACATCTCAAGCTTTGTTTTGTAAAGCCTTGATATTTCAAAATAAAAGCACTTCACTGATTTTAGGATCAATTTATATATGGAGCTAACTTTATTTTCTTATACATACAGTCTGTGGTGCAGAAAAACAATATAAGGGTGATGAAGATGATGATGAAGATGGTGATGATGATGATGATGAAGATGGTGATGATGGTGATGATGATGATGAAGATGGTGGTGATGATGGTGATGATGATGATGTTGGTGATGAAGATGGTGAAGGTCAGGTCTTGGGGCTCTGCTGGCTCCTCTGTCTGTACTCTGGTAGGTGATGAAGGATCCAGGCAGCAGGAGTCAGCAGGGCAGCAGCAAACACGGACATCACGAAGAAACTTTGCTGAAAAACAAAAAGAAGGAATCAGTAAACAACAATCCTCCGTTCTACTTGTTGTTCTAACTTGATGTTATTATTCAACATTATCCAAACCTGTCCACATAGACCTGATTATTGTAATTCTCTGTGATCAGGATGTTCTAGAGGTTCTCTTAGTGGTCCAGAGTTCTGATGAGATGTGGTTCTCCAGCTTCAGCATCACCTCATCTACAGGATCCAGAACTAAATTCTTTCGTCTAAAGCTCTGACAGAGCCGGCTCCTTCTACCGGAGATCTTCTTGTTCCAGATGTTCCCAGCAGAGCTCCGGTTCTCAGACTGGAGGTTTACTTGTGGTTTCTAGAGGTTCTACAAGTAGACCCGGAGGCAGGAACCCTGTTTGGTTAGGGTTAGCTCCTGGCTCATCTCTTTAGTTATGCTATTGTAGGTCATTCATTATAAATTGCCATGGTTTAGTTATTTATTATAAATGTGTTACGGGTTAGTTAGTAATTAAGGACTAGTTACAGGTTAGTTAGTAATTAAGGACTAGTTACATGTTAGTTATTAAGGACTAGTTACAGGTTAGTTAGTAATTAACGACTAGTTACAGGTTAATTATTAAGGACTAGTTACAGGTTAGTTATTATGGACTAGTTACAGGTTTGTTATTAAGGACTAGTTACATGTTAGTTGTTATGGACTAGTTACAGGTTAGTTATTATGGACTAGTTACAGGTTAGTTATTAAGGACTAGTTACAGGTTTGTTATATAAGGACTAGTTACAGGTTAGTTATTATGGACTAGTTACAGGTTTGTTATTAAGGACTAGTTACAGGTTAGTTATTATGGACTAGTTACAGGTTAGTTAGTAATTAAGGACTAGTTACAGGTTAATTATTAAGGACTAGTTACAGGTTTGTTATTATGGACTAGTTACAGGTTAGTTATTAAGGACTAGTTACAGGTTTGTTATTAAGGACTAGTTACAGGTTAGTTATTATGGACTAGTTACAGGTTAATTATTATGGACTAGTTACAGGTTAGTTAGTAATTAACTTAGAATCATTGCATTGGCTCCCCGTATGTTTCAGGATGGATTTTAAGGTTATTTTAATGGTTTTTAAGTGTCTTAATGGTCTTGGGCCTTCTTATCTCTCAGAATTGCTTTTACCATACAAACCCTCGCGGCCTCTGCGCTCCTCTGGCAGCCGTCTCCTGGTCAGTATTATGGCCCTCACCTCTGGAACAGGCTGCCGGAGGACCTCAGGGCCGCAGAGACCGTTCATGTTTTTAAGAGCAGGCTCAAGACTCACCTTTTTTGATTCATTTTATCATTGTTTGTATTCTATATTATTTTAATGTTTATTATAATCGTATTTATTATTTAATACTTTAACTATTATATTAGCTCCTGTTATTTTTATATTCATCTTATATTAATCTTTTAATCTTTCTTCCAGTGTTTCCTCTGTGGGGGGGCCCTCTATCTCGGGGGCGGTGGTCGACTGCTGCTGCCTGGGTGCCCTCTGGGTAGTGCTTGGGTGGAGGTGGGGTCTGTGCCCTCCCTCTCCATTGCACCCTGTGTCGGTGCCTCGGCTGCTGCAGTTGACCTACTGCTGCCGGGGCAGAGGGCTCCTCTGATAGCGTTTCCTTGCCCTACCTTATCTGGCTCATCTGAACTCAGCCAAATATCATTTTACTGATGTTCTTTAGTGTCTGTATACGGGAGTTAGGTGTGTGTGTGTGTTGGGGGGGGGGGGTTGTAATGAATATGCCAATGCTTTTAAAATGGTGTGGGAGGAAAGGGAATGAGGGTTATATAGGGTCATTATAACCTGTAAAGCACTTTGAGTTGCACTTTGTGTTGGAAAAGTGCTTTATAAAGAAAGTTTGATTTGATTTGATAAGGACTAGTTACAGGTTAGTTATTAAGGACTAGTTACAGGTTAGTTATCAAGGACTAGTTAGAGGTTTGTTATTAAGGACTAGTTACAGGTTAGTTATCAATGACTAGTTACAGGTTAGTTATTAAGGACTAGTTAAAAGTATGTTATTAAGGACTAGTTACAGGTTAGTTAGTAATTAAGGACTAGTTACAGGTTAATTATTAATGACTAGTTACAGGTTGGTTATCAAGGACTAGTTACAGGTTAATTATTATGGACTAGTTACAGGTTAGTTATTAAGGACTAGTTACAAGTTTGTTATTAAGGACTAGTTACAGGTTAGTTAGTAATTAAGGACTAGTTACAGGTTAATTATTAAGCACTAGTTACAGGTTAGTTATTATGGACTAGTTACAGGTTTGTTATTGTGGACTAGTTACAGGTTGGTTATTAAGGACTAGTTACAGGTTAGTTATTATCGACTAGTTACAAGTTAGTTCTTATGGACTAGTTACAGGTTAGTTAGTAATTAAGGACTAGTTACAGGTTAGTTATTATGGACTAGTTACAGGTTTGTTATTGTGGACTAGTTACAGGTTTGTTATTAAGGACTAGTTACAGGTTTGTTATTAAGGACTATGGTAAATGGCCTGTATTTGTATAGTGCCTTCTTAGGGTTCTACAACCCCCCAAGGCGCTTCACAACACAATCAGTCATCCACCCATTCACATGCTGGTGATGATGAGCTACATTGTAGCTACAGCTGCCCTGGGGCGCACTGACAGAGGCGAGGCCTGCCGTACACTGGCGCCACCAGTCCCTCTGACCACCACCAGCAGGCAAGGCGGGTGTCTTGCCCAAGGTCACAACGACAGCAACAGACTGAGCGGGTCGCGAACCTGCGACCTTACGATTGCAAGACGACCACTTAACTCCTCTGCCACCATCACCCTAGTTACAGGTGCTATTATGGACTAGTTAAATGTTAGTTATTAAGGACTAGTTACAGGTTAGTTATTAAGGACTAGTTACATGTTAGTTATTATGGACTAGTTACAGGTTAGTTATTAAGGACTAGTTACAGGTTAGTTATTAAGGACTGGTTACAGTTTAGTTATTAAGGACTAGTTACAGGTTAGTTATTAAGGACTGGTTACAGGTTAGTTTTTATGGACTAGTTACAGATTAGTTATTAAGGACTAGTTACAGGTTTGTTATTAAGGACTAGTTACAGGTTTGTTATTAAGGACTAATTACAGGTTAGTTATTATGGACTAGTTACAGGTTAGTTATTAAGGACTAGTTACAGGTTAGTTATTATGGACTAGTTACAGGTTAGTTATTAAAGACTGGTTACAGTTTAGTTATTAAGGACTGGTTACAGTTTAGTTATTAAGGACTAGTTACAGGTTAGTTATTAAGGACTAGTTACAGGTTAGTTATTAAGGACTAGTTACATGTTTGTTATTAAGGACTAGTTACAGATTAGTTATTAGTTTGGGAGTAGTTACTCACTGCGGCTCCGATGCGGTTTTTAGGAGGTTTGCTGTAGATCAATCTCTTCGTGGTTTTGAGGATTTCTTTTGATAGAAATAGACTGGAGCCACTTCCCATCATCCTTAGGGCACAGCTCACCACCATCCTGTCACCTGAGGCTCTCTGATTGGCTGACGTTCAGCTCCTCTTTGGTCTGTGTACAGCTGGAGCCTTAAAGAACGACTGAGGCTGGGGTCTGAAGGAGGAGGAGGAGAATCATGGAGGAGGAGTCAGCTGAATGATTGACAGGTCAGCCCAGACCAGAGGTGAGCTAAAGGAAGAGCAGCTGGTCTGCAGCTCAACAAGCAGCTGATTAGATTTTGTCTTCAGAACAAACAGCAGAGCAGGAGAATAAAAGGTGTTTGATGTTGGGAACAGACGAACAGGTGTGGATCTGCTCCCTGTCACAGATGACTGCTCCTGACCTTTCACCTGTTAGATCACAAACACCTCAAATGTTCACCTTTAGAGCAAATTAAAGCCTTTATGTCCAGAGATGGTTATCATTTTAACCATGTCTGGGGCGTGGAATCTAACAGAACCATCCTGGATCCTGTTTTGCTTCCCAGCAGTAAACTTTCTGTGATCCGGAGCAACAGTTTTCCAGTTTATCTCAGGGTTTTTGCTCTCGAACCTGGACTGAAGCACGACACTTGTTTTGACCATCTTTATTATTATTCATACAAACAGAAACACACAGATATGATGATGTTTATAGAGGCCATGAAGAAAACATCTGAGACGAAACAAACAGGAGAACGCATTTAGGAGCAGTAGAACGGTCCGGTGTCCACACGACGTCTCTTTCGACTTTGTTCTTCGAAGAATTGACGGATGTCTTCAGAAGTCACCACCTATCAGAACAGTCACATGACATCACAGGTCAGGTGAAACTATTAAACCAAAGGGGCAAACTCTGGCTGCCAAACGTGAAGCCAACCAGGAAGGGACAGAAGTTGCAGTTCCACCCTCATCCACTAGGGGCTGGCACTAAAAGTGAACAAGTCCTCATTGACTCCCATGTTATAAATGCCACAGCAGAAATAAACATGTTTACAGCCTGGTTCAGATAGCCATTCTAGGGTTAATAGGTCTACTTTACAGTCATGACAACTCTGGGGGGGGGCTCTTCCATTTAGGTGTAATTAAATGCTTTAAATTATGAATTATTAGATTTGATTGACAGGAAGCATGAGCATCAGAGCTAGCGCTAGCTGCTAGCACCAGGGAAAGCCTCAGCCTCTGCCTCACGGTAAACATGTTCGGCCATTTTGACTCTCTGAACTTTAGCTGTGTCCTCTATGTGTTCATGTTCGTATGTTAATCATGGAATTATTTGGGTTAGCTTGGGCTTCTGCATGACCTGGCCACCCGGCTCCCGTTACTGCAGAGCGAGGCTGTAGCCATGCTAGCTGCCTGTGGGGCTCTCTGAGGGAGAACACAGAAACTCTGCAGCTCGGTGAGTCGATGCATGCTTCTCGTTGGAGTCGCTCAACCGCGTTTTTCTGGGTAAAAGCGCCCAGAAACTTCCGTTAGCTTTGGTTAGCTCAGTTAGCTTGTAGCTGGGTGTCATGGCTGACCCACATTCTCACAGCCACACTCTCAGCTTCACCTCTTTGCCCATTTTTTACTGTCTGGGAGTGACGAGACGTGTGACACGGCCAAGATGGCAGTGATCAGAACCACCCACTGGGCTTCAGTTCAGCTCTTCAAAAAAGGACCCTTTATCTAGGCCCCGCCCCTAACCACAACCCACCTTTCCTTCAGTTGCAAATGTCTGCAGGAAGTTCTTCAGTTCTGTTTTCATGTCATTGTAGCCTGAAAGAAATACACACTGTCATCACAGAGCAGGGAATTATGGGAGCTGTAGTTCTGAGTATTGTTTCACCGTGGATGATCTCCAGCTGCTGAACTCGGTTCAGGTTGTCCAGCGCTGACATCAGAGGGTCGTGTCCCTGCTGGCTCTGTTCGCTGGTCTTGCCTTTGTTCTCATAGGCCAGGACGGTGTCCGACTCGTCCAAAAGAAAGGCCAGTCCAGCTTCAGAGAGCCGAGCCTAGAGGGACAGCTTAGGGTTAGGGCAGCTGACAGCCATTTCTCTCAGAACTGATGAGAAGCATCCTCTTTCCAGATAAAGGTTCTATAGAACTCTTAGAACCAGCACCACCATCAGGTCCAGTTAGACATGATTGGTTGCATCATCAGTTCCTATGGCAACAGAAACTCAGGTGATTACCTGGCACGAGGTGCAGGAACAAAGTTTGGAGCGCCATGATGGGGGCCAGAACACAGCTCCTGATTGGACGGTTTTCTGTCCCATGTCCTGCAGCTCCTTCAGTCTGCAGCTTGGCTCCTCCTCCTCCTCCTCACGGCGGCGCTTACCGCTAGACTCAATGACATCATCGACCTGCAGGAGTGGCAAACTTTCTTAGTGATGCTGATTGGTTCTTTTTCCTGTTGCTGATGTAGTTTAACGACGTTCCAACAGAAGCCGACGGTCTCCTCCAGAGCAGACCTGAGGTGTGTGTGTGTGTCTGTGTGTGTGTCCTAAATAGACGTCTCTTCAGTCAGCCACAGATCTTAAACCAGTACCAGACTTAGACCTGGAGGTGAGTCATGGAGACCAGCCTCATCTCTGTCAGGTGTGTTTATAGACCAGATGAACTAAATGTCTCACCTTCTCTACTTTCTTGGGAATGTCTGCAGCTGATTCTTCTCCTGGTTCCTCTTTAGTCTGTGCTGCTGAACCTGGTACTGAACAGAAGAACATCTCACACAGGAAGAACACGCTGCAGGGCAGGTCAAATATGTACCTGAAAGTGAGCGCTGTAAAACAGGACATTACCTGCCAGGTGAGCAGCGTAGGTCCACAGAAACGTGTTGTTGTTCATACAAGACTCACAGATCATCTCTTGCATCTCCACACAGTCTGGAACCACACAACCCAGGTGCTGCCACACAGGTAAACACGATTACACACAGGTAGACGTGAGTAAACACACACAGGTAGACGTGAGTAAACACACAGGTAGACGTGAGTAAACACACACAGGTAGACGTGAGTAAACACACACAGGTAGACGTGAGTAAACACACAGGTAGACGTGAGTAAACACACAGGTAGACGTGAGTAAACACACAGGTAGACGTGAGTAAACACACAGGTAGACGTGAGTAAACACACAGGTAGACATTCATACAGAGACTCAGGATGATGCAGGACATCTGAAACAGACCTTGGGTTTGTAACCGGAAGGTGAAGCTCTCGATTTACCGGTCGATCTACGTCCCTACCCTCACCTATGTCACGAGCTTTGGGTAGTGACCGAAAGAACCAGATCACGGATACAAGCAGCTGAAATGAGTTTTCTCCACAGGGTGTCTGGGCTCTTCCTTAGGCCAGGCGTACACTGTGGGACTTTTTCACTCGTAGCATTCAGCTCCATCTCCAACTGTACGACGTCCTCGCAGAGCAAAGCTCACGAGTCATGTTGTCACACGGTACGTGTGGTAGCAACATGTCGGATCTTCATGTCCAAAAACCCAGAAGACCCAGAGACTGTTGTGTTGTTATTGACATGCGGTTATTGATGTCTGTTGTCCTTTGGGCTTGCCGTAGGAGGACACGCAGGGGTTTATGGGGGTTGGAGAAGAAAGGAAGTAAACAATGTTTTGGGATCTGTTTTATTTGACATAAACATGGACCTTAAAGTTAGAGTCTCATCTGACCCATCCCCTAGGGGAGCGGTGCGCTGCGCACACAGCCACGCTCGGGAACTATTCGGTGGTTTAACCCCCCAATCAATCCCCTTATAGTAACACTAAATCATTTTTTTAAACGTTAAGCTAGAGCTTTAACGTTGATCTCAGTGATTGTTGAGTTAGAAACTTGACCAGTTTCATATCTGACACCACTCTGCAGCCCTCTGCTGACCAAAAACCACACTGGATAGTTTTGTGGAGCGGGTAGGTGTCCTATAGGGGGAGCTCTTTACCTGCTTAACGGCTGTTAGCTGTTATGCTAGCAGTTAGCATTGTCAGTTCGCTGATCATCAATAAAAAGCACAAGAAGAAGAAAAAGAAGATAATTTCTTTTTCTGTTGGCATCATGGCGGAGCCTGGAACTAGTAAAAGTAACAGAGTAATGTCTCTGGAGGTGAAGCTAAGAGCTAAAACCAGAGTGAACATCGGCGCGGCCTACGCTAGTTTGAGGGAGCTAAAGGAGGCTACAAAATCACGGACTGGTGGTGACCTGGCTTTGTTGCTACTGGACTTGTAAGTAATAATATTTTTGTCCAACAGTGTGGATCTTTTTTCTTCGTGGTTTATTTTAGTGTTAGTTAGCTCATGTTAGCATTAGCTCGTTGTTAGCGCTAGCTACAGCAGGCTGCAGCAGGGTTGATTACGACAGTTGTAATTCCACTTTCAACCAGTAGGGCGGAGGAGCAGGAAACTGCTCTGTTACTTTAATGATGAGTGTCAGGGAGCCATTGGGTCCATTTGGTATGGCCTGACTGTGGATTTGAACCCACAATCTCCCAGTCTCAGGGCAAACACTCATACCAATAGGCCACTGAGCTGGTGATAAGTTCATCCGGGAGGGGCTCGGAGTAGACCCGCTGCTCCTCCACATCGAGAGGAGCCAGGTGAGGTGGCTCGGGCATCTGGTTAGGATGCCTCCTGGACGCCTTCCTGGTGAGGTTTTCTGGGCACGTCCAACCAGGAGGAGACCTAAAAGAAGATCCAGGACACACTGGAGGGACTATGTCTCTCAGCTGGTTAGGGAACGCCTTGGAATTCCCCCGGAGGAGCTGGCCCAAGTGGCTGGAGAGAGTGAGGTCTGGGCCTCCCTGCTTAGGCTGCTGCCCCCACGACCCGACCCCGGATAAGCGGACAATAATGGGTGGATGGCTTGTATTTGTATAGCACCTTCTAGGCTTCTATAACCCCCCAAGGTGCTTTACAACACATCCAGTCATTCACACCCTAGTGGTGATGAGCTACAGCTGCCCTGGGGCACACTGACAAAGGTGAGGCACTCTGACCATCACCAGCAGGCAAGTACGGGGAAGTGTCTTGCCCAAGGACAAATCGACTGTGACTCGATCCTGCAACCCTCTGTTTTTGAAACAGGGCACCGTCGTAAATGAGGCCCCCGGACTTACCCTGCCATGAAGCCAGTCCTCACACACCACACACTGAATCATCTCGTCCTCCTCCTGGACACAAAAGCACCAAATCAGTCAGACAGTCTCTGGTAACAGCTGGTCGACAGGTGAGCTCCAGCTGTCCGACTCACCTGGTCGTCAGGATCAGGATACGGCCGGCTGCACGTGCAATACATACCAAAGAAGTTATGACTGTATTTATTCTGACTGTTGGCATCTTCTTTCTCCTGACACACACACACACACACACACACACACTGAGTGTTAGTGTGTGGCAGCGTAAGCAGTGAAAACAGGTGACTACAGGTGTTCTCAGGTAAACTCACAGGATAAAGTTTACACTGCATCTCAGAGAACTTCCTGTTTCCACAGTCACAGCGGAAGTTCCTGCAGAAACCACAGAAGAAGACAGGTAGAGGTTCCAGATCAGTTTACTGAGCGTAACTTTGAGTCACTAGTTAGTATTTCCTGTATGACGTTAAACTTGTCAGGTAAACATAGTTACAAACTGATCAGCTGATTTGTCAGCGTGTGGAGATTACAGAGTGCATCGATCACCTCTTGGTGTAGAGTTCAAAGAGGTCGTGACCTTCGTGGCATTTGTATGAACAGGCCAGACATATTCCTGCAGCCTCGCCTCCCTTTGGCGTGCACGTGTTACAGGCATACAGCGCCTGTCGCTTCACGTAGCCCTGCAACGAACACACACACACCGCAGCTGTGGTTACGATGTAGCTCACCACCACCAATGTGTGACTGTCAGCTTAGTCCTGACTAGCTGCAGATGCAGGTCACCACGTCCTCCACAAAAACCAGCATTGCAGTGATGAGCTGGCGCCACCTGCTGGTCAGACATATCTACCACAGATCATCAATCTGCACCAGGTGAGACCTCACCTGTTCCCTGACCTCTTAGAATAGAATAGAATAGACTTTATTGATCCCTCAGTGGGGAAATTCACTTGTCACAGCAGCACCATCACTCAAAAGTTAATTAGAAGAAGATAAAAAAAATTAAATTAAAATAAAAAAAACAAGGATACATGTATATACACATAGGCAGTAATCTAGTATTGTAATCTTAGATCACTAAAAAACCACAAATAAAAGATGGAAACAAACTTGGTACCAGCACTATGCAGCATACTGTAAGAGACACAGACAACAATGTGAATCCGGTATTGCACAAGTATAGAACACATGAATATTGCATTGGTGTTATTGTGTACCAGGATGATACCAGCACAGCTTAAACTGAACAGTTATACACTCTTACAGCACAAACCAAACACAAACAGTCTCTACACTGGATCAGAACCCTTTAGACTGGGCCAGTAAGGATCTCTGAGGGATCTGGGAATACCTGAGGATATGAGCAGTGATCAGAGTCACTTCCGGCCAGCACAGCTGAAGCCTCTTCCTCCAACTCTTCATCTTCCTCCAGAACATCCACCAGAGACAGCGTCTGCTCCTCACTCATCCTGCTCTTCTCTCTGACGGACAAACAGCAGGTATCACTGATGGGTTCTGGAGTCTGTGGGGAAATCCACGGTGGTCACTGAGCGAGCTTTAATCTGTCTCTGAAGGAGCTGTCCAGGTGTTCAGCTTCACCCACCTCCACCAGAGCCCCGGGTGGAGCAGGTTACGGTCAGTTAACCCTAACCTTAACCTGCAGCCCAGCAGGGTGGCTAACAGGTTAACTTTGTTTTATAAACGGAACAAAGGAGACATTTGATTGTTGTCAGACAGGTGAGCTTCACGAAGACAGGCGCAAACTGTTACCATGGCAACCCAGAGCTAACTACTCAGTAACGTAATCGAATCACAACAACCCACGGATCCATGTTGGTTCCGTTTCATGAAGTGATCGAATTAGTTAGCATCATTTAGCGGTCTCGTGCTAACCCTGTTAGCTTGTAGCATAAACAGAACTCACCGGGCGGCAGGTGTAAATCTACACTTTTATGCTGTTCCCGCAGTTCACAAAGCAACCAGTTGATTGATTATCACTATTAACTGCGTCCGAAAAGAAATCTTTGTCGCTAGGCGCGATCTACCACTATCCACAACTTCCGGTCCTGGGGTCAGAGGTCACCGCGTCTAAAACCCTGATCTAACCGATCTTACCGATCAGCCTGAACTACCGGAGTCACAAACCTGCCAGCGCGCTGCAGAAACATTCATGAAACTCAACCATAAATTCATAGATATCATATAAACACTAGATGCCTTAACTGGGAGTCGACAGCGTCCCTACACGGCGGCCATCTTACCTCGGACAGCTTACGTTCCGTTCTCAATGGTAGCAGATGGAAGGTGAGTGAACAACTTAAACAAAAACACTCTTAACTCGATTAAATATTAACGGATTTACAAGCAGGTTGCCTTATTACAAACCTTATAACACATAGGCTTGATAGGACATACTTTAACATTTTTAAATTAACGGGCCAAATCCGTCATATTTTACAGCCACATCTCTGGCGTTTATAACAAACCAAACCGTTTCAAATTCGGTTGAAAATTGAGCAAGTTAGAGTTATTTAAATAGTACATTCACCATTGACACCAATGTTACGAAAGGGGGCAGCTGTCCGAGGTAAGATGGCCGCCGCGTAGGGACGTTCGTCCAATCGACGAACAGCGCGGGTAAGGAATCTAGTGTTTATATATCTATGCATAAATTGGCTCAAATAAAACAACTAATCACGTGACAGCACGCGCCAACTCCGTATTGTGTTCAAGTGTCAAAAACAAAACCCGTCATTTGATTTATTTTACTTAAAGTGTTTCACCTTGGTGCTAGAAATTAACTTACTAACAACCGTATCGTTGGTGTGTGTATGTGTGTGTGTGTGTGGGGCAGTTGGTGATTAAAATAAAATAGAAGCATTAATCTTTTTTTTTTTAGAAGCATTAATCTGCTTATACTATTGGAAAATATCGAGCTGACGTAAACGCAGCGCTCCTGAAGGCGATGCGTGATGACGATAGCGACATGGCAGCTGTGTGTGTGCGAGCTGAGCTCACGCTCAGGGACGGTCAGAACCGAACCGTCAGCGTTCTGGTCGGAAACGGACTCGGTGCTCTGAGAGGTGGGGTTTCCGAACTGAACACGAACGTGTCGCAGATTCTTACCGAGCTAGTGGAGCGAGAGACAACGCGAGGAGGATGCACGCGAGGTGAGCTTTTCTCGCGATAATTCAGTCTGACTCTGTGCGAAGAGCGTGATTTAGAATCGTAGGATCATAGATATCCTATAAACACTAGATGCCTTAACTGGGACTCGACAGCGTCCCTACAAGGCGGCCATCTTACCTCGGACAGCTTACGTTCCGTTCTCAATGGTAGCAGATGGAAGGTGAGTGAACAACTTAAACAAAAACACTCTTAACTCGATTAAAAATGAACGGATTTACAAGCCGGTTGCATTATTACAAACCTTATGACAGGCTTGATAGGACATACTTTAACATTTTTACATTAACGGGCCAGATCCGTCATATTTTACAGCCACATCTCTGGCGTTTATAACAAACCAAACCGTTTGAAATTCGGTTGAAATTGAGCAAGTTAGTGTTATTTAAATAGTACATTCACCATTGACACCAATGTTACGAAAGGGGGCAGCTGTCCGAGGTAAGATGGCCGCTGCGTAGGGACGTTCGTCCAATCGACGAACAGCGCGGGTAAGGAATCTAGTGTTTATATGATATCTATGCGTAGGATGGCCAAGGAAAGTCCCGCCTTTCTCGCCTCTGATTGGCTAGAAGGGCTCTCCTACGATTGGCTATTTCATTTAGCAGCAAAACGTCTTCCCTAGGTGCAGACTGCCCTCCTGCCACCAACAGAACAGCTGTTTTGGGGAGTTTTGTAGAGAAAATGCGAACTTAGCGCTATAATAACCATTCTGTTCTGTTTTGAAAAAAAATATTTTTGTTCCTTTTATTAAAAAAAAAAACTGAAATACGTAAAATGTGAACTTATACTAAATCTTGTTGCATTCATCACACTGTTGGACTTTCTATATGTTGGCTCTCAAGGATTGACGTTGTCTTATTAAAGCAGAGTACATAGGCTAATCGTGTGTCGTGTGCCTTACCTGGGTATGAAATAATAAAACTGCCCTAATATTGTGTATTGATTACTACACTGAGTATGTATTACATCAAAGCATTTATCTTTTTGAGCTGCAGGGACAAGATGTATCAATTTTACATTTTAGAGGGCAGACAGGATGCAAAAACAACGTAGAATACATTTAGGGTACAGATACAACTTAGCAAAAGTAAGTATACTTGTATAAAAATAAGTGTTTATGCAACACATGGATTAATGTAAGCATGTTGCACAGCTGCTGAGACTCTATTAAAACCTGGATGGCTGGGAACTTTCTACAGCTGAATGAAGACCAGACTGAGGTCCTCATCTGTGCTCCAGACAAGCTGGTTCCCAAAGTCAGACTCTCTTGGTCAGCTTGCTTCTCACACCAAACCCTCTGTCAGGAACCTTGGTGTGACCTTTGACCCAGCTCTCACCCTGGATTCTCATGTCAGTTCTCTTGTTGGCTCTTCCTTCTTCCATCTCAGGATCATTGCTAAGCTGAGTCCCATTCTGTCCCGCTCTGAACTGGAGATTGTTCTCCACACCTTCATCTCCTCACGCTTAGACTACTGCAACTGGCTTTTCTCTTGTCTGAGCAGAACCTCCCTGAAGCGTCTACAGGTGGTCCAGAATGCCTGTGCTAGGCTGCTGACCAAGTCCTCCAAACACACCCACGTCACCCCGCTCCTCTTCCAGCTTCACTGGCTGCCGGTTAACTTCAGGGTTCATTTCCAGATCCTGGTTCTGGTTTTTAGGGCCTTACATGGACAAGCACCATCATACATTGGTGATCTTCTCAGTGCCTACACCCCCAGCAGGTCCCTGAGGTCCAGTGATCAAAGCCTACTGGTTGTGCAGCACCAGGCTAAAGACCAAAGGTGACAGATCATTTGCTGCTGTGGCCCCCAGACTCTGGAGCTCTCTCCCCCTGAGCCTGAGATCAGTGGACTCAGTGGTCTCCTTTAAAACTCACCTGTTCAGGTGGCTCTGGTGGGACCTGCTGCTGGTTCTTCATCACTAGCTTCTCTTCATGATGCTGGTTCTGTCTGTTCTGTCTTCTTCAGGATCCCGTATCACCGTTTTCATTTTTCTTTACATTTTTTATCTAAATGTTTCCATTTTTTAAAATCATTTTTTAATTTTATTTCATGATTTTTATCTTGATATGCGGCGGTGCTATATAAAAAATCATTTGTTCTTCATGTGTAGTGTTTTATAGTAATGTTATCCCAAACTGGAGCAAACAGCCATTTCACCTTCCAGTCGCTCTCTGCATGCTAGTGTTACACGCCCCAAACAGGTAGCGGTGCAAAAAGGAGAGTAGTCATCTCTGGAGCGTTGTTCTGTCCAAATCACGTCTGCCCCTATCTATAGAAATGTTAATCTTGGGGTGTTCATCGACGGATCTTTTAAAAAAACGGGTCAGTGAGTGCAGTGACCCAATTGGGCCTTTATCATCTTAGACTGCTAGCACAGGTAAAGCCACGCCCTCCTGCAAATGCTGCTGAACAAGTTCTCCACCTTTTGTTGCTTGACTACTGCCACCCCTTTACTTTGGTTTGGATCACTTGTCTCCCGTCTTCAACTAGTCCAAAATGCAGCCTCTTAACTTAGGGATGCTCCGCCTCCAATCCGATTACATGATGGGAAATCTGGCCCAGTCACGTGATTTTCAAATGATCGGAATTGGAGGACAAAGATCTGATTTAACTTTATAAAACAACAAACACGACTTTCTAAATTCACCCGGAGATTTTCAAACTGAACAATGGCCCCTCTACACCAGTAATGCCTGTGTAGTCACCTCCCCTCCCCGAGGGCTGGTATCCTAACCCAGGGGTTCCCAAATAGGGGGTCCCCATAAGATTGCAGGGGATCCCCACAATTTTATCTTTGCTGAGGCTGTGAGGTTAGCAAGATTTTATTTGTAAAAATGACATTTATAAAATCCCAATAACACCCTACAGTATAATCAGAACTCCATATAAAAGTTGTAACTCTGTATGTCTGTAAAAAGTTTGTAAATCATCACATTTAATGTGTTAATGTGTGTAGGATTTGGGGGTCCTGGCTTGTCTTGGACACAGTCAAGGGGGTCCTCAAAGAAAAGATTTTGGGACCCCCTGTCCTAACCCAGTGTTTTCCCCAGGGGGGTGCAAGAGACCCCCCTCCCCCGGTCGTAGCTTCCCTGACAGATACAGACTCCACCCCTGCTGTGGGATACCCTGACAACATAATCACACACACAGCTCAACACCCGCCTGATCGCTGACTCGGATCTCAGGACCAGCTCTTTTATTGAACATGTTAAACATCTTTGCTTTGACTGTGGGGTTTTTATCAGACGTCTGTTTCAGCGGTAGGACTGGACCATATAGAAAAAACTTATTGATAAAAAAACCCACATTATATAAAATGTAGAAACTATTTCAAGTGCAGCCCTGGCCATTTTCTGCCATTATTTCATGATAAAACAAGCTGGTTGTGTTACCAGACCTGGTTTTGAGGGATTTTCTGCTCATTTCCAAACCAGTGTTGTTTGTTTGTTTGTTGTCAGACTTGACTTCAGTCAGAAACATTCAGGACTGGACTTTGTTGTTTTTGGTTCCACACAAACTGATCCAGCGCTTTTATACTTGCTGCAGCTGATGAAGACAGCGATGAAGACGAGGAGGAAGAAGATACTTTAGACTCTGAACCGCAGCCTGCTGCTAAGAAGTCTAAAACCACCGCCTGAAAAATCCTGCCTTGTTGTTTTGTTGTTCATTTTATTGATGTTATAGCAATAAAATTGCCATGGTAACCAGTGAGTCGTGTCATTAAATACAGAAGTAAAATAACAATCAGAAAGCACTGTGCTCATTGGTTGGCAGTGTTCCACCAGCACCAGTGCTTCTCCTGCCAGTCCGGACTGAGGGAGGTAGCCGCTGAAACGGATGACGCAGAACGGGGCGTGCCACACTAAGTGTGGATAAGTGACCCTGCTCTTCGATTGGCCGATTTGGCTGCGTGGTGGCGGCTGCATATCAGAACGATGCAGACAGGAAGAATGCAGTATCCAACGGCGTGAGGATCCGCCCTGGTGCACGAGAACAGGAAGAGGAAAAGCTGCAAATACGGCACCAGGAAGAGGGATGCCCACATCCACACAGGAAGTAGTGGCAGGTGGGTGGAGACGGCTGGAGGCAGGGCCAACGAGTCAATACCATCTCTCTGCACACGCTCCAGACTGATGACCTCAAAGATGAAATATGCCGCCATGATGCTGACCAGCAGGTAGAGGGCCACGCCCACCCAGCCTATCCTCTGACGGAAGTTCATCATTCTCCATCCTGTTGAGAGACGAGCAGTAAATCATCACCGTCCTGCACCCTGTGGGAACGCACACTCAACGCTTTATGCATCCCATCTAACAGGCTTCCCTGCTCAGACGCACCTGAGGAACGTGTAATCCATCCACTGAATCAGGTGTTGTGTAGCTAGAGGGTCCCTTAAGGACCTGGACTCAGTCATACACTAGTGTAAAGCACTTTGGAGTCCTCTAACTGTGAAAGGCGTGTGGATCATTTATTCTCAGCCCAACTGAAACGAGCAGATATGTGAAACTTGTTTTACTGAACTCTGTGCTTTTAGACTACCCTCCACCTGTGTCTCTGAACAGAAACTGTTTCCTGTCTCAACGACTCGCTCACGCCGCTCATCTAAGGATCGTGGACTCCAGGCTCTTTTCCTGCAGCGTTCCATGATGGAACGACCTACGGAGCTGCCAGACCCGGCTGGCACCCTGTTACCTGGCTTGGGGGGGGGGTCCTTGAGATTGAGACACACCCACGGTCTTCACTCAGAAGGTCATTATGGTTCAAAATGGATGAACGTGTGTGTGTGTGTGAGAAGCTACACACACACGTTCATCCATTTTGAAACATAATGACCTTCATACTTCACATCTAGTCAGTGATCCTTGCTCACGTGACCCTTCACTTTATATAATCCTGATTCTGATGACGCGTTTGGAACAAACTCCGTTCACCTTTACCGCAGCAGGTGTCACGTGACTCTCCTTCAGACAGGACCGATTCTGTTGGTCTCAGTTTTAGGTCTTAAACGCGTCCTCCGTGTTGCTCGTTAACCTGCTGCTGACGCTCCGTGACGCTGTTACCTGTCCATCTACAGCAGATCCGGTTTTTTCACTTCTTACCTTCTCTTGTGATTAATCTGTCGGAGTAAAGCTCAGCTACAAGCTCATAATCCTCCTCTGTCGGTCCAACAGGGTCAGTCCGGATCGAGCGACCCACTTCCTGTTTGGTCACGTGATGTTATCGGGTCTCCTGGCTCACAGCGCCCCCTGCTGTTCAAACGCAGCGTTGCGTGATTTTGACTTTAACCCTGAGCGGAATCAGCTACCGCCAGTAAAACGGTGTGTGTGTGTGTACACTTGTCTTTATATGTTTAAGTGGACATATTTTAACCTGTAACATGTGGACATTTCCACATTGTGGGGACATTTGGCTGGTCCACACAGTGCAGAGTTTAGGTTAGGGTTAGGCATAGTGGAGTCACCAAAATGAACGTAAGGGTCCACACAAGGATACAAATACGTGTGTGTGTGTGATCACCTCCTGCTTACGGTAAGATGATTCTGTTGAGCTTCTGATGAGTAAAAGCCAGAAAGAAATAATTGTTTAAAATAACTTTCTTTTAACGCCACAGGAAAACATGGAGTATCTGATCAGTGCAGCTTCACCTAACCATGTGTTAAATACATAAAACATCCATTTCATTTATCATGCAGACCAGGGGGCTGTTCCACGAATGGAGTTCAGAAAATGGAGGCTTTTCTGAAAAATCCTTGCTTGACATAGCGCATCACATCATGTGCAAAAGGCTGCTGCTGTTCTTCTCCCAGACGGAGTAAGAATTCTTCATTCAAGCCTACGAGGACTACAAAGATATCAGAACTAAAATAGAGACCACCAGCTGCTTGATTAAAGCTCTGTAGCTAAGGAGAAATGTTAGCGTGTTTGCCACGTGTGACCAGAGTACAAGCTGTTAACATTTATAGTCACATCAATAAAGCATTTCCTTTTACACGTGTATTATGGTACCAGTGTAAGGTACTTTAAGGCTGTTTTAACATCTTCATAAAGAGGACAGCATGTAGCTTCAGTAAACCTAGCTGCTAGCCTGCCACGGAGCAGGTTTGTTCTCCAGCATGTGTTACCATGGTGAATGGGAGGGGCCTCAGGCTAGCCACCTTAGTGGATTTTCAGAGATTTGGGATTAACGCGCTTCATGGAACAGCCCCCTGATTTTTTATACAGAGTTCAGTCATGCTGTGGTGGTAAACAACAACAACACCACCACCACAAGGTTCTGTGGTGACACGTGCAAATACTGGCTTCAGTCCTCAGTCAGCTGATGTCTGAAACACAGACTACAGCTGAAACAGTGACGTCATCTCAAAGTGCTGAAATACATGGACGAGCAGCTCTGTGACTTCATGCAGTAAACACAGATGGTCCGACCCGGGTCCACCCACACGGAGGAGCTCCTCTGTTTGGATCAGAACCTAATCTGTTGATGTTTAAGGGCTCAAGTTTCTACTGCTGGGTCAGGATCAGGACCGGATCCAGCTGATGGACTAGAGACCTGTCCAGGTGTCTCCAGCCTCTCACCTGGTGACTAATGGAGATATGGGTGGATAATGGATGGGTGGTTTCAGTTTCCATGGTAACATCTAGACGTTTCTTTCAGAGTAGAACTCATTTTTAACTTTGACACATTTTTCTTTTACTTTGGCAGAAGTTTAAAACTATTCCTGACATTTAGCTTAGGAGACAGGTGCTGCAGTGAAGCTGGATCTGAGCCAGGGCCCCCGAGGCGGGGCCCAGATCCATCTCTCAGTTAGAGATGTTGGCGACGTTGTTGCGGTTGCCATATTTGTGGTGAATGATCAGTAAGACAACGCCCAGCAGGAAGCAGACGGAGCCCACGGTGATGTAGGCGATTCCCAGGAACGGGTTCTTCCCTCCCATCCAGGAGATGGTGCTCAAGATCATCCGCTTCCTTCCATCGAAGCTTCGGACTGGATAATCTGAGGTTGACTCATTAGAGACAAAAACCTTTAGAGCGTCTGGACAAAAGCAAAGTTCGTTACTTCCCGTCTTTTTTTTGGACTTTAGTCCCTGGAGACGGGGACAAGCTGTCTCCAGGGACTAAAGAAGTCCAGTTAGGATTTATTCTGAACCTGCAGGGAGTTACGAACGGATTATTTCCAGCTGAACAGACTCGTGAGACGTAAAGCAGGTCCGGCCCGGCCCGGCCCAGATCCTTTCACAGGAAGGATACTGTAAACCACCTCCAGCGTGTAGTTACCCCTGGGCAGAGTGGGAGCCATGTGGTTCCTCCTCTGGATGATCCGGTACAGTTTGCGGAACGTCGGGAGCGCGGCAGTTCTCATCCATACGATGAAGTCCTCGTTGATGAAGCCGTTGTTCTCTGGATCCGAGTCCAGCTCGTAGACGGGCCAGTGCCAGTTCACAGGCTTTGTGGTTCCTGAGGAAACATGTTCAACAACTTTCATTCCACAGACGTTTGGAATTCTACAGGAAAGGAATCCTCGGACATGCTGACGGGTTAAAGTCAGAACTCTAAATCAGGCGTGCAGAACCGGTACCTTGGAAAGCAGCGAGCAGGTTCTCATTCCCACCAGGGTTCCTGAACTTCACGTGTTTGTCCGTCCACCAGGCGATTCCCGTTGCCGTCAGAGGAATCTGGATCTTTGTGCCGTTCGGGTCGTTGTAGAACAGCTCCAGAGTGTCTGAGACAAAACCTTCAGTTACTAACCCGCTCCAGAACCCACATGTGGTTCTGAAGGCAGCAGATGTTTCAGTAAAGTCTCTGCTGCACCTTTCAGCTTTAATCACCCATCAGAACCCGGAACGGGCCCATACCATCACAGAACCAGAACTTTGGACCCGTTAGTTTTTAATCATTGAGATGTTTTTTCTCGTCTGAACGTCTCAGACCCAGAGAGTGGGACCGGATCAGGGTTATATTTAGTACAGGTGCGTGGCCCACCATTGAACATGCTGTTGGCGATGGCTCCACACGGTGCGATGGGCTTGTTGCTGCTCCACGCGTACGGCTCACACTCCTTACTGGGTTCCTGTGAACAAACAACACAAAGCCTAACCCAGGTGGACAACAGGATGTCCTGTCTCTGTGACGTCAGTCAGCTGTCTGACCTTCAGGGATTCCTGGTTCCCGTTCAGCTGGCTGTCGTCTCTGGACTTGACGTAACGGCGGTGGTTCTGGTAGAAGTTGGAGAGGCCGTAGTACATGAAGACGTTGCTCTGTGGATTCAGAAACAAAGCACACTGGTTAGCTACCACCAGGCTCCTCCTCAGCCGGAGCGTTTGTGGAACGAGGACTGACGTCATAGGGCTGGTCCAGGTAGAACGGGAGGGAGCAGGTACAGGGTCTGGAGCTGTTCCAGCTGAAGTTCTGGGAGCAGTTGAAACAAGGACTGGACATGTCCACTCCCGTGTAGTCGATCTGTCAACACAGGACCACAGAAGGTCAGGGTTCGTTCAGCAAGCCCAGAAGAGCTCAGCTGATCATCCAGACAGGAGAACCTCAGAGACAGGGTTCAGCTAATCTGATCAAGCTTGGAACGTGTCCCGGTGGTCTCGGTCGGGACTATTCATGGCTTCAGCTCGGTGTTTATTACGTCACGTGATGCTTTCTGCTGGTTCTGTACCGCTGCCCTGACCCACGTCTTTACCTCGAACTCTTTGATGTTGTTGGACGTCACATATAGGCCGATGCCGATGGGGATGAAGATGAGGCCGATGATGAAGAAGGCAGGCAGGACGGTCCCCGCGGTGAGGACGGGCTGCCAGGCGGGGAGCCTCTGCTGCTTGAAGGCGGTGTTTTCCGGCTTCTTGCTCGGCAGAGAGCCACCACCCGCTCCGGTACCGGCTCCGGAGACACTGATGTGTCCGTCCTCGTCTTTGTAGCTGGTGGACATCATGGCGGGTGGTTTCTGTAGCCGTTACCGCCTCCTTGTGACTCCCGTTTATTATTAAAATGCGTTCACTCCGATTTAAACCACTAAACGAACTTTGATCTGAAACATTTTAAACCGTTATCCTGTCGTCCCTAGCTGCTAGCTAAACCCATGTTTGGTTTTGCTCTTCTTCTGTGAACCTCCGACGCTTCGGTGCTTTTCTGCCCCCCTCAGGCCGCACGGTGCCACTACACCCACAGCAGCAGTGGCTTAACTAAGTAAGTTTCAGGCTGCTACAAAAAAGGAAAAAACATTTACAATTTAGATTTTATTGCACACTTATATAAATAGTTTTATTTTAGTTCCAGCCACAAAAGCAAGACAGTTCAAAAGTGTAACGAGCAGCAGTGAAACAATCTTTCAGCAGAGTTTAGGCTCCTGGGCTTCTGACAGGATTTAAACCTTCAACCATTACAGCAGCTAACTGAAGATCCAGACGTGTCCAGCATCATGTCCTCCTCAGCTCTTCCCTCCTGCTGCATATGCAGAGCTGCACACTGTTGCCTTTCTCAGCTCGATCTTCATCGACTGACCTTCAGACCGAGACTCCATCCTCGTCATCGCCGACACATCAAGAACCGCTTTCCCACTCGACCTCAGAGACACCGGGATCCGTGTAGCTGCACTTTGAGCTGACAGCATCTCAGAACCAGGCTGCAGAAAACACACGGGTGTAAAATTTTCTAAAACTCAATTACTACAAGTAAAGGCAGAGCCCTAAAAGTCACTGTCCAAGTGTTTGGCCATAACATTAATAGATCTGAGTTTTAACATTTTCATTAATATAGCAGAACGTTATTTGATTTGCCACCCAGAATCAAGCTGTGGTGTTACATAGTGAGGTCTGAACACATCCACATCTGTGGAATATTTCTGGTCTAGTGACGTCAGAATTGACCAGACCGAGTTAAGCAGAGACAGGTGTGACAGGGTGAGCATGCCGTCACTGTATCCCGATTGATCATGCGCCTGGGCTGCTTGGCTACAGGGATATCCCTTTGGCTGACTGGTTAACGCGCATGACTCTCACCTGGGGGTCTGAGGTTCAAATCCCGCCCGGGCCCTCGTTTGTCCACCTTGCCACACAGGGAACAAAAGGGAACGGGTCCCAGCTGTTGTTTGTGCTTACAAGCCAGGAAGCAGCTCACCTCTTTGAAAATCCTGTCTTACCTTTTCTTATTTATTTTCTTTTTCCCTTTTCTCACATTTTTTAATCACAATTTTTACTTTTCCATTTTTTTATATTTTAAAATAATTTCTAAATTTCTGTATTTTTGTATTTTTTGTTCTTGTGAAGCGCCTCGTGATTTTTATCTTATATAAAAGATCGTTTCTTCTTCACTAGACCCCCTGCAGTACGCCTATCGGCTAAATGGGTCCAGTTCAGATGGCCGCCCTCCATGTCTCCCTCTCCCATCTGGAAAATAAAGACTCCAACATCAGGATTCCCTTTAATGGTTACAGCTCAACACGGCCATCCCCCTTAAACTCACCCACAAGCTGTCAACACTTGCCCCCCCCCCCCCCCCCCCCCCCCCCCCCCCCCCCCCCACTCTGTGGCTGGCTCTTGGACTTCTTGATGGGCGGGCCTAGTCTGTCAGGATTGGAAGAGTACTTCAGCCAGCATCGCCACAAACACTGGGACCCCACAGGGCTGTGTTCTCTGCCTCCCACCTAAGTTTGCTGATGACACCGCTGTGATTGGACACATCACCAGCAGAGATGAAGCGGCCTACAGGAGGGAGGTGGACAGCCTCAACACGGACAAGACTAAGGAAATGATAGTGGACATGAGAAAGGAGAGGAGACCTCATCAGCCACTGTTCATCCAGGACCTTGAAGTGGAGAGGGTGAGCAGCTTCGAGTACCTGGGAGTCCACATCAGCAATGACCTCACCTGGAATTTGAACACCACAGGTGGTGAAGAAGGCTCAGCAGCAGCTGTACTTGTTGAGGAGGCTGAGGAAATTTGGCACGTCTCCTAGGATCCTCTGAAACTTCTCCAGCTTTGCTACTGAGTCTGTCCTGACCACCTGCATTACCGTAAGGCACGGCAGCTCTACTGTGAAGCAAACGCCTGCAGAGCGTGGTAAAGACTACCAGAACACCACAACCGTTTCTGCAGAGCAGGAATCTTTACTGTAAACAGCCTTTTAACCTCTTTATGCTCAAGTGTATGTACTTTATGACACCTGCTTTATTTAACCAGATGAGTCGATTGAGAACCTGCTACGGTCTGAGTGTGACAATAAAGCTTTGATTGATTGATTGATTGATTGATTGATACCTCCCTGTCTTCTATGACCAGTCTACCTCATTACCAGTCCAATACACGCTGAGGTCAACAGCTGTTTCTGATTCTTGACTCTGGTGATATATTTTGATTGTGTTTATTGTTCCTTGATTGCATCTTTCTTTTGAATTGTCTAAGTCTGGATTCGAAGCTCTACCCAGACCAAGTGTGTTTATGGCAAATAAGAACAATGAGATCTCTGATGCTATTTGATCGTTTTGGAGAAATGAAACCTTCTCACCAGAGACTGAGTGGGTCTGGAGGTTGTGGGCATAATAGGAGCGATGGGAGTGATGGTGATGCTACTGGTCTTTTTGCTTGGAGTCTTCTTCTCCGTCGTGGCTTGTTTTGGAGAGTGCAGTAATGTCTTTGGTAGAGACGCTCTGCTTTCTGGGTTCAGGCCCGCAGGTCTAAGTGTTAAAACAGAACCTTCAGCCCCTCCTGAGGTCCCTTTGTACCGTGAACCCAGATGGATGCGGATTTTGTTGTCCTCTGTTGTTATGATATTACTTTTGTACTTCCTGGTGGACTCTGGTTGCTTCTCAGGGGTCACGTTGTTTATTGGAGACCCTGCAGTGGTTTTAGAATGGTCCAGTGAACAACAGACCTCGGCCACTGGAGTGGTGCTGACCGTGATGATGGACACCGGTGACTGGAGGCTACCAGAGATGCTGCTGTTGGTCTTTTCTGGACTTTTAGTCCTGGAGATGGTGGTTATGGTGACAGGTGACGTAGCTCGATTGAGACCTCCACTTATATCACATCTTTTGGTCTTTGAGGTCAATGTTGTGGGTTTGGGGACAATTGTGATGCGAGGTTGTTGAAGACCAAGTGTTGGGATGATGGTGGTACTGGAGAAGAAGTCCTCAGCTCTCGGACTGGTGATCTCCAAGGTAGCCGTGGTGTTCTTGTGGTCTGGCATCACACGAATGTGTAAAGGCTGGCCTGATTGTTGGGACATATCAGGGGGATGGAGTGAAGATGAATCTTGGCTCTTCTCAGGAAGAGTCATCGTGATGACCTCCTTCCTGTTCATCCAGGGTGTTCTGGTGTTTCTCATTCTGAGTTCTGCTGAGGCTGGAGGGTACCGTTCAAGGACTGATGGCCTCCTGATACCTTGCTGTCTGAGATTGCTCATTAAGTGGTTCTCTTCCAGAACTGATTTCCGGATGAACCCTATTGCGGTCTGGTCCTCGGCGGACTCATTCGTCATCGCGTCTGTCTGGACTGCGGTGGAGGTAACTGGGACATCCACCATCCTCCTGCCGTTCATACTGGGCCTCCGTGCTCGGCTGTAACGCTTTGCAGCTTCTAGTTCATTGGAAAGGTTCTCCACTTCTTTCCCCATGCTCCTCTTCTGTTCTTCCTCCTCCATAATCCTCTGCTGGAGAACAGAAAAGTCGATCTGCAGCTGGGATAGCTGGTCCTCCTTGTTCATGAGTTCGTGGACCTTCTCCTTCAAGGCCTGGATGTCAGCTTGGAGCTCTCTGGTCTTTGCCTCCTCCATCTTGCAGCGAATTCTCAGCTCACCCTCTGGACCCGTGGTTTCACCTTTTTCTGTGACTTTGTTCCTTGACATCTGACTTGTCATCTCCTCCACCAACTTTGACATGCTGTTGGCTTTGTCCTGCTCTGTTCTGAACTTCTTTTCCAGTAGACCATACTCATCCTCGGTCTTCATCAGGTCTCCCTTTAAGCCCTCTAGTTGCTTCAGCCGACCTTGGAGCCGTTCAACCTCTAGAGTCAGCTCTTTCACGTTAGTATCATCTTCTAGACTTTTGTTTGTATTGTTGGACAATGTTCTCTGCAGCTCCATCTTGGTCTCTTCTAGTGCATCCATCCTTATCTTCATCTCCTGCAGCTTCTTGCTCAGCTCCTCACTCTTCTCCTCTTCGCTGTTCAATTGATTTTTGAGTTCTTCTTTCTCAGTGATGAAAGTTGTCTCTTGGATCTCCGTCTCTGATTTGAATTTGAGAAGTTTCTTGCTCTCCTCGATCAGCTTCTCTGTGACTTCTGTGACTTTCTGCTGCTCGGTTTTCAGCATCTTACTGAGAACTTCACTCTTCTGTTCTTCCTGCTTCAGTCTCTCTGAGAAGTTCTTTCTTTCCTCCACAAGTATGACTGTGAAGGACTTCAGCTTCATGAGATCATCTTTGAAAACCTTCTCTGCTTTTCCAAGCTTCGACTCTGAAGACTCCAGGTCCTTCAGCTGAGATTTGGATTTTTCCAACTCGGAGGCTAAATCCTTCACAGCTCTCCTCTCTTTCTCCAGGTTTAAATGAAGCTGAGAGCATTCTGATTTGCTCTTGTTGAAGGATCCTTCCAGCTTCTCTAACTCCACCAGTCTCTTCTGGAGCTTGTCCATCTCCAGCCTCAGCTCCTTGCTTTGGTTCTCTTCATCCTGCATCCTCTTCCTCAGCTCTCTGCACCGACTCTCTGTTTTGAGGATTTCTTCATCTTTTCCCTCCATCTCTAGGACTTTCTTTCTCAGGTTCTCCAGCTCGGCCATGGTGGAGGAGTTCCCCCATTCCCCCTTGCTGATCTTCTCTCTGAGCTCCAGCAGGCCATCCTCTGATTTCTGTAGCACTTCATTGTTTTCCTCCAGCTCCTCAACCTTCTGCGTCAGCCTGGCCAGCTTCAGCGTCAGCTGTTGGTTTTGGGAGTCTTGGTTAACCAGCTTGGACCTCATGTCTTCGTTCTCCTGACTGAACTTTGCATGTTGGAGTTCCAACTCGGCCTCCAGTTTCAGAACCTTCTGTTCGTCCTCCTTGGCGGTGTTGCTCAAATCTCCTAGTTGCTGCTCCTTTTCCTGCAGCTTCTGAGAGAGATTCTGTATCTTCTGGCTCTGCTGGTCCATCTGCTTGACGTGCAGCTGTTGCTCATCAACCAGCATCAGTGCAAAAGACTTAAGCTTCACCAGCTCAGCTCGGACCTTCTCCAGAGTCCTGCTGTGGTCCTGGTCCTTACGGGCCTGGTAGACCTTCTCCTGCTCCAACAGACTCTTCAGTCTGAGAAACAAAACGAAGCAAAAAACAACGACACAGATCAAAGACTCGTCGTTCCCAGAAAGAATGCTCCTCACCTCTAGCAGTGTTTTTCAGTCCGGTCCGGTCCGGTCTAGTCCAGTTTGGTCTGGTCTGGTCCAGCTGGGTCCAGTTTGGTCCACTTCAGTCCAATCCTGTCTGATCCTGTCCAGTCTGTTCTAGTCCAGTCCAGTCGGTTCTGGTCCAGTTCAGTCTGGTTGGTTCTGGTCCAGTTTGGTCCGGTCAGGGTTCTGAGCTGGATGTTTTAGTTTCAAATCTGAGCTTTACATATAAAACAAAAACCTCATCGTGATGTTTTGGACCTTAGCGTGTTTGACAGTTTGAGATGTGCTGGTTCTGGTTTCTGTGGTCCGCTTACTGGACCAGAACCAAAACCAGGAGGTGCTTCTCTCACCGCTCTCTCTCCTGTTCCAGCAGGTTGGTGAAGTCATCACTCTTGGTGATGAAGTCTGCGTGTTTCCGTTTCTCCGAGTCCAGCTCCGTCACGGTTCTACGGTGGCACTTCTCCACCAGCAGCAGCTGCTCCAGCATCCGGCGGTACGTCTCCTTCTGTTTCACCTCCAGACGGTCCAGCTGAGACGAAACCCGTCATGGTTAACATCTTAGAACCAGATAGGAACCTTCTGTGAGGTCCATTAGGTTTTCACCGTGCTGTAGATCCAGATCCAGCAGATCTACCTGCTGAGTTTTTTCTCTTTATTTACAAAAACCTTCCTGTTTATTCATGTTTTAGTTTGATGTAGAACCAGGTCACCTGGTTACCTGGTTACCTGGTTACCTGGTATGTGATCAACTGCTGAAGCAGACTTAATGCTTCAGAACTTTGTTGGAACCAAGACTTTTAAATTCTAAATATTTTGGGACATTTTAAGATAGATGCGGTCCCCCCCCCCCCAAAACCCTCAAAACAATCACACAGAATGAATCTCGGCCCGTTTGGGTCAGAGCGGTGACCCTGTGACTCGGTCCAGGTCACTCACCTCCATCATGGGCTTCTGGTACACGTCGTCTGAGCTGCAGCTGCTGTGGAGGAGCAGGTTGTCCCTCTGCAGAGCCTGTAGGGGTTTGGTGGGAACGGCCGAGCCGTAGTGGGCCTCCAGAGTCTCGGGGCGGGTTCTGTCAGACTTCAGCAGCCTGATGAAGTCCTCTCGGGCCTGAGGAGACACACAGAACCGTCTGAGCTGAATCTGAAACCTGCTCAGATGTTTGTTCTGGATCTGAGTTTTTAAGAATGAATAAAGTTCAGCTGAAGGTTTTTCAACCAAAAAACTAATATCTGGTTGGATCACCTTTAGCTTTTGAGTCCCTACAGTGCATAGTGAGGTCTGCTGAGAAGGTCATTGGTGTCCCCCCCCCGGACATTGACAGCACCCGGTTCACCTGCAACGCCACCAGGATCACACTTGACCCCACTCATCCAGCTCACTGCTTCTGCAGCCTGCTACCATCAGGAAGGAGACTGTGGAGTCTCCAGACCAGAACCAGCAGCTTAAGGGACAGGTGTTTAACCATGGCCCTGCATTCTCTCTAGGATTATGAGTATGGTACATAGCATCATTGCCCCCTGTAGACTTCATTCTATTCTGGGACTTGTACATGGTGCACATTCATACTCTTTTATCGCTTTTATGCTTATTATTTATAGTTTATTTACTTGTATAGGTGGGTTAGGGTTATTATTTATAGTTTATTTACTTGTATAGGTAAGTTAGGGTTATTATTTATAGTTTATTTACTTTTATAGATAAGTTAGGGTTATTATTTATAGTTTATTTACTTTTATAGGTAAGTTAGGGTTATTATAAATAGTTTATTTACTTTTATAGGTAAGTTAGGGTTATTATTTATAGTTTATTTACTTGTATAGGTGGGTTAGGGTTATTATTTATAGTTTATTTACTTTTATAGATAAGTTAGGGTTATTATTTATAGTTTATTTACTTTTATAGGTAAGTTAGGGTTATTATTTATAGTTTATTTACTTTTATAGGTGGGTTAGGGTTATTATTTATAGTTTATTTACTTTTATAGGTAAGTTAGGGTTATTATTTATAGTTTATTTACTTTTATAGGTAAGTTAGGGTTATTATTTAAAGTTTATTTACTTTTATAGGTGGGGTTGGTACATATGCTGTATGTGTTGAATAAATGGCACAAACAACAAATAAAGTTGCCCACGTGTTACAAGCATGACACCAAACCTCTGAGAAGGTTATTAGAATAGCTCTCCCTGCCCTAGCCCATATCTCCATCCCATACGAGGAGGCGGTCCAGTTTAGTTGATCACAACAGGAGTTCCTCAGAAAAGAACAAAGATGTGATCAGGACAGCTCCAGGGATTACCATCAGCTGATCAAGTTAATCCAAACAAACTTTGGGGATCCACCCTAGAGGAAAAGCCCCTCCATCTGGTTCCAACGTGTCCAGATCCCATAGAAAAGGGCTGAGTAAATCAGAGAATACCCCCCCACCGTATCTTCTCTGACCTCCACCAACGAGCTCAGCTGGGTCACTTTAGATTATCAGTCAGCTTTAATCACATCAACAAACAATCCAATCACTCCTGAGACTAACGAACCTGAACTTCTCCTTCCATGATTCCCAACAGGTGAATCAGATCCTTCTTTGACAGCTCTGGTGTTTTTGCTTTCTGAGGCTTTGGCATTATTCCAGACCCGTCCTTCTCCTCCTGGACCTTCATCCTCCTCTTCATGGCCTCTGGTGTCCTCTTCTCCTTCTGCTTGGTGAAGCCTTTGTCCTGCTGAATGATCCCGTCCTCTGGACCTTCTGAAGTGCAGCTCCTGGATCGCATTTTTTACCTGAGAAGAAACAAAAAGTCACAATTAATGAAACGGAAACAAGTCTGAGATTCCTGCAGGATCCTCTAAACCACGACTGGACTCATTTTTCTGGAGTCTTCTCCAGAAGTTCAACACTTCTTACACCCACCCACACCCACCCACCCACACACACCCACACACGCACGCACACACACACACACACACACACACACACACGCACTAACACACACACACTAACACACACACACACACACACACACACACACACACTAACACACACACGCACACACACTAACACGCACGCACACACACACTAACACACACACACTAACACACGCACGCACACACACTAACACGCACGCACACACACACACACTAACACACACACACACACACACACACATGTTTATAAACACAACGGGACTCAGCTAGCTTCCTGCTGCTGCGCTGCACCAGCGTTTGCTGGACGGAGGTGATTTTGGCCGTGGCGTGAGAGACTTTCACGGTTACCATGGTTACCACTGCAGTGGTTCAGAACAGGGATCGGCGCTGGACGGGTCAGGGGTTTAGTAGCCTCAGTGTGTGCAGAGCATTTAAGCAATGTGGCAAAATGTTCCAGGACAAGATCTCAGACAGCAGCTGAGATCTGAACCCAAACTGAGCGGTTCTGTTGTTTCTGACACACCTGACCAGAACCCTCCCAGTTTGCAGCATAAGGAACTTTATTTTCTTGGTGACTCCTGAGGAACGTCGTGGTTCTCCTCCCTCAGCAGCTGGTGATCTATTTATACTGTGTGTAAATATCAGGACAATAATAACAGGAAGACGAGCCGTTAACTCTGACCTGCTGTAGAGGAATCTGTAGCACCTCCACGGTTACTCTGGTATGAAGGCATCGTTATAAACTCTTCACCTCTAGTGATCACGGGATCTAGAAGATCACAACCTGGACACCAGGACCTCCAGGCATGGTGAAGAACCTGCTGATGGGTGATGAAGGGACGCCTCATTTGATTCCCACGAGCAGGAAGATCAAAAAATACTCAAACAGGCAGCTGCTGGACTCAAACCAACAACCATGAATCAGGTTTCAGGTTAAAATAGGCTGATGGGGTCCAAGAAGATCAGCAGACCCCTCTTCATGTTAGACCCGAGGACCAGACCTGGTCCATATATGGTGAAGATAGGTCCATATCCTGCAGACAACTCAGTCAGCTGTGATGAAACACCTAGTGAACCCTGAGGACCAGGTCTAGGACCTCTGCTGTTCGCTACAACATCCTGTTGGACCAGAACCTGATGTCCAACCCAGGTCTGGTCCAAATCTGAGAACAGGGACAACTGGAGCAGATCCTTCGCTGGACGTCCTTGATGTTTTTCTAAACTTCATCCAGACACTACCTGATCCCAGCTGGAAGGAAGCCCAACTACTCAGAGTTCCTGCTTATAAAACTGCGGAGAACGTCCTCTAACCAAGAGCAGCAGATAAAACCCGGTTCTGATGGACTCACAGATTAAATTCAAATCCAGCATCAAAAACTCCAAACATCTGAATGTTCCTCCACAGAACTCAAACAACCAGGCAAGAAGAGGATGAAGACATTTGAGTCCCATCGGATTGCTGAGATTATTGAGAACTTTTACAGCCCGGCTGAGGTCCAGAAGTGCAGCAGACCCATCAGACCAGCAGGTTCTGTGGAGCTTCTGCAGACTGGGTGATTCCAGAACCTTCTGGAGCACCAAACACCACCTGAGATGTTTAAACTTCACATGACTGCAGCGTGACGAACGATGTGATCAGCTGTTTGAGAAGATAAACAGATGATGTGAGGGGAACAGCAGGCTGCTGAGGAACCAGATCTGTGGGATGGTTTTAAAGTCAAAGTCCCAAGTCATCATCACACACTGGTGACATTACATCTCTGCATTTGACCCATCCCCGTGGTGGGGAGCGGTGAGCTGCAGCTGTGGTCGCGCTCGGGAACTATTTGGTGGTTTAACCCCCCAATCCAACCCCTTAGTGCTGAGTGTCAAGCGAGGAGGCATTGGGTCCCATTTTTACAAAGTCTTTGGTATGACCCGACCGGGATTCGAACCTCGATCTCCCAGTCCCGGGGCGGCCACTCTACCACTAGGCCACCGGAGCTGGTTTAGAAGATGACCTCATGGTTCAGGACTTCAGCTTCAACACGTCGGTCTTCCTCAGACTCAGCGCACAGCAAATCCAACTTCCTGTTAGAGGTGAGGACTCCAGAACTCCTTCATCCATCGTGTGAGTGGTTGGATAGAGAAAACTAAACGATCCTCCTGGTGGAGCAGAAGACCTCAGAACATCAGGAGGAGAAGGAGACCAGATCCAGGAGTCGCCCGGGTAACCAGGGTTCATCTGGTCTCAGGAGGTCAGCAAATTTAAAGATTTCATTTCTTTTTAAATTTGTTTGTTTAGAAAAAAGGAAAATCAGCTCAAAGTTCCTCCAGCCTAAGCCCCTCAAGGCGCTTTACAACAGTCCTTCGCACGAATGAGCCCTGGGGGGGCGGGGTTATAGTGTATTATTTTACTTGTTATCAAATGATTTTCTGGTTTCCATGAAGCTCCTGGTTCTGACTCACCTGGTCCTGTTCAGTCCGGATCTCAGTGCTCCTCCCTCACAGCATCACAAACACTTTCTTCCTCCTTCGTCCAACACTGAGGTGACCCAGCAGACGTTCTGAAGGCTCCAGGCCCGGTTCTGTTAGTCCTCTCAGAGCCGGAGTCAACTGGGTTTCTCCTCAGCCAGTCGGCGGTCTTCAGCTGTGACTCTGCTCTAAATTTATCTGATGTTCTCAGCGTGACGGCATCTCCGACCCAACAGCTGCAGGACCACGCCCCCATCACATGACACACACTGGCTTTAAATAATCAACAACGTGTCTTAAAGTCAGCAGGGTTACCGGTTCGTCTCAGTGTTCTTGTTCCAGATGTTTAGATGGTTTTAAAACCAGCTGATGGAGACCTGAGGAACCAAACATCACCTTTTCTGGGTTTAGTGGTGAAATGTTTTAAAACCCTAATAATTATCTATTTTGTGTAGGCTTTGCCCTTTAAAGAGGAGCTAGGCAGTAAACCAACATGTTCCTTGTTGTTGTTGAATAAAGACAGCTTGGGTGGTCAACAGCAGCATGCCAAACAGTCAAAGCCGTGTGTGACCTACTTTGGATGTTGAAAAAGACGAGAGAAAAACTTCTGATCTGAGAAAGCCTTCCTTAACACGTCACTAGGGGGAGCCACGCCTCCTCAAACCTGCATGTCTCTAGTGTCTGAGGCCTTCTGGGGAAACCAACCAATCAGCAAGCAGCTCATTATCATATTCATGTCCTGGCCCAGTGGGAGGAGCTAACAGCTCTTTTCACAGCAAGGCTGGTTTAGGGGGTTTAGAATGGCCTGTATCAGGGCTCCTGGGACAGATGAAAGCCTAAAGAACATTTCTGATGCTTTTAGAGGCTCAGAGCTGTTTTAGATGGTTGATTAACTGCATTCTAGGTCCTCTTTAAAGCTATCATGGTGAATCTACACAACAAGCTAGGTTTTGAACACAAACACTCACCCCTCCCCTCGGGTTTCTTCCCTGAGATGCTTCTACCAGAACCAGAAACCCACATCACCAGAGGAAACGAGATAGCTTTAAACACCAGTCTCCGTTTTCTAGGTCCAAACGTCTTCTGTTGTCCGTGACTTCAAATGGTGTTTTTCTTTTTGAGACTCTAATAGTTTGTCCTAAAGTTGAAGTAGCAGCCGGCTCTGAAATTATTGAGCGGAGAACCTCTCACACCAGTGGTGTTCTGGTGCTGAATACGTGAGTGTGGAATGAGTGGAGGACCCAGGGAAGTAAGGATGGTCCAGTGGTTGGTTTGGGTCTGAGCCGCGTTATTGGTGGAGGTTTTTAGACACATGCAAGAGAACCACTTTATTATCTCCACCATATATTTATAGCTCTACCACGTTAGAACGTTGTTAAGAGGCATGAAAAACACGTTTTAACACCAATTGTTTTCAAAATTTGCTATTGTAGCTTTATAGCCCCAGTGTGTAATATTTGTACCTGTTTTCTACCAAATTCTGTGCATCCAGTGCACAAACTTGTTCATTAATATTTCTCACCAACATCAATTCTAAATATTCCTCTCAGCTTCAAATTTTACATTTTTAATACATAAATTGTGGTCGACGCTCCATGGTCATCCTCCATCTTGAAATACGGTAGCTATTTAGGGACATACGAGCTCTGAGTTACGCGTTTGCACTATGACTGTAACCTGAAAGAAACAGCAGAGGGCAGCAGTGGAAGCATGACGTCTGACAATTCAACTAAGAAGAGACGAGACTAGCTGCTACACGTTGCTGTACTTTGTTAGTTTGAATAACAAACAATGAAATCAAAAGACACATCAAGTATGTCAGGTCTTATTGATTTCCAACACTCAGCAGCTGCATATGATGAGAACCCCACCCGCAACAGCTAGACACCAGCCTCCAAGTGTTGTTCCTGACTCACCTCAGCTGATCATTTCTTTTCTTCATAATAAAGCTCCCAATCCGGTCCCAAAGTATCAGTTCCAAAGTCCTTCTTCAAGAAAGTTCCTTCTATTAAAGTCTCCTCTCTTACCGCAGCCTGCCGTGTCTCCGATCGCTAAACCGGCAGACTCTTGTTTACTCCGCTGCTCTGATCCACATGACACCGGACGCCACAGCTGATGCCACCCCTCCTCCATGTGTGAATCGGTGGCAGCTATGCTAGCTTCCTTCAGGACTGGTAGGTTGATATAACAGCTAACACTCCCACTGACTGTACATCTCACCTCCTCCCATACTCTGATCATCAACTTTAATATCAACCTGTCTCTGTCCAAAATCATTATTCCCAGCACTATTTCATTCAGCAATATCAAAAATATAAATGCTGACACCTTTTCTTCTGACATCAACAATCTCACCAGTCCCAATGCCAACAGTTCACCTGATGACCTGGTCTCCCACCACAACAGAAACCTCTCTGAATCTCCATGCCCCGCTGAAAACCAGACCTGTTTCCTTCACCAGCTCGTCTCCATGGTTCACCCCTGCCCTCCGTCAGCTCAAAGCTAAAGGACGCCAACTGGAACGACTCTACAATAGAACTGGACTTGCCATACACAAAGAAATGTACTCTAATCACATAATGCTCTAGAAGGACCATCTCTCATCAGCTAAATCTGCTTATTATTCTGGTTTAATTCATTCTAATCAAAAACTCTTTTTTCTCTCCTGAACAACATCACAACCCCCCCCCCTCACTCCCTCCCCCTCCACCTGCAATCCACTGACTTCTGTAACTCCCTCATATCCTTTTTTATTTCTAAAATCACTGACATCCATCAGTATCTAGCCTCTCATGGTGCTTCTGTCTCAGGAGTGAACATCACTGTCCCCTCCTCACTTCACACAACTACATTCTCCAGCTTCATCCTTCCCTCAATCAATGACATCACTGAACTCATCCTCAGATCCTGTCAGCTCGATCCTCTCCCTACAGCTCTAGTTAAAACCTGCCTCTCTTCTCTTGCTCCACTCATTACTGATATTATTCAAAGCTCCCCAAACTCTGGAATTGTCCCTCCAACCTTCAAAACTGCAATAGTTACACCTCTCCTGAAAAAACCTGGCCTAGACCCCACGAACTTCAATAACCTACGCCCCATTTCCAATCTACCCTTCATCTCTCTTGAAAAATCTGTTGCCTCCCAACTCCACGACCACCTCATCACCAATAACATCTACGAACAGTTTCAATCTGGCTTCCGTCCTCTCCACAGCACTGAAACAGCACTCCTGAAAATCACAAACGACCTGCTCACTGCCTCTGACTCTGGTTTATTGTCCATTCTCATCCTTCTTGATCTCACAGCAGCATTTGACACCATCTCCCACAGCACTCTCCTCAGCAGACTGTCATCTATAGGAATCACTCACACTCCTCTTGCCTGGTTCACCTCCTATCTCTCTGGCCGTACACAATTTGTTCAACTGAAGTCATTTAAATCCAATATCTTTCCTGTTTCTGCTGGTGTGCCCCAGGGCTCTATCCTGGGGCCCCTTCTGTTCATCATCTATCTTCTCCCACTAGGTTACATTTTCCGTAAACACAACATTAACTTCCATTGTTACGTGGATGACACCCAGCTCTACCTCTCAACCAAACCCTCAGCTTCACTCCCACCTTCCTCCCTGACCCTCGGTCTCCAAGAAATCCATTCTTGGTTCACTTCCAACTTCCTCAAATTGAACAGTTCTACAACTGAAGTCCTCCTGGTAGGCACACCTCACACTCTCTCCAGATCTAACAGTTTCTCCATCTCTATTGACAGCTCAGCAGTAACTCTCTCTCCTCATGTTAAGAGCCTGGGTGTCATCCTCGACAGCACACTTTCTTTCCAATCTCACATCAACAACATTACCCGGTCTGCTTATTTTCATCTGCGTAACATCTCCCGTCCATCTCTCACTCCTCACACCACTGCCATCCTCGTCCACAGCCTCGTCACACCCAGGATGGATTATTGCAACTCACTTCTCTTTGGTCTCCCCAACAAATCCCTCCATAAACTGCAGCTTGTCCAGAATGCTGCAGCACGTGTCATCACTAGGACTCAATCATCTCATCACATCACCCCCGTCCTGCAACAACTTCACTGGCTGCCCATTAAACAGAGAATCAGTTTCAAAATTCTGCTCAACACTTTCACCTCTGGAATTCTCCTCCCCCTGACCTTCGCACTGCTCAATCTCTCCAACTCTTTAAACCAAAGCTCTAAACCACCTCTTCAGACCGTCCAGTTTCAATTTCATTGTTTTTAAGTTTTAAAATCTTAGTGTTTATATATTTCTGTCCTACATTTTTATTATATTCTGTTTTATCTCCATTGTTGTAAAGTGTCCTTGGGTTTCATGAAAGGTGCTTTTAAATAAAATGTATAATTATTATTATTATTATTATTGAGAATTCATATTAAAGAAATTTGTTTTTAACTCTATGCTCCATATCTTTCTTCCTTTTCTCTGCAGACCACCCACCACACACACACACACACACACACACACACACACACACACACACACACACACACACACACACCTCGACCTACCAGGACCATCCAAACAATAAACAACAATAATAATGCAAAACAACTTCTGGGTTTTAAATAAATAAGGTTTTACTTTAATAACACGTGTTCATCATTTCAGAGGTCCACAGCAAGTAAATGAAGATAAACTTTGATCCCAATGAATGTCTGGCAGCTCCTCCAGCACTTGCAGAAGCTTTAAAATCCTGATGGCTGCAGACATGAAGAACCTGCTGATATCTCCGTCCTGCGTTGGACTGAGGAGCCGCGTACCACCACTGTGTTATAGGGTGGTTGATCTGAAGATGCTTTACAAAAGTAACGTGTGAATGTCTGTAAAGTAACACAAAAACGTAGTTCAGTTAGATGGAACAAGACTTTGATCAATTCTTGAACAGTTTGATGTAATAAGCTTAATGCTTCAGCAGAACTGAAATCAACTTATGTTGCTTTAATTAAATTCTGACATTTCTAACTTCTAATACCATTCTACACATGTAGCTTTTGACGTGAAGCAGTAGGCATGAATCTATAGTTGTGTTGTGAGAGGCTCGCTGTGCTCCTGAGGCTGTGTTATATTACACACACACACACACACACACACACACACAACTTGTCCATCTGTATTTAGATTAAGAAAAATATAATTTACAAAGCTTTTTATTCTCTGTGTTACTGAAGGCTGTGTTAGCAGCTCATTAAAAAGGAGAGGTCACTAATGTAAACAGAGGCCTGAGCTCAGAGGAGAGACACCTGCAGGAATTATGACCTTCAAGCTTTGGGCCTTTGCTTCTTATCAGGACTACTCCTGCAGAATGGTTCTGGATCATTCACTCTCTCTCTGAGTTTTCTCTGCAGAAAATGTTCAATATGACCTTCAAGAGGTGACCGCCCCTATCAGGGTTCACTAGCATACATTAGAGATGTTTAGATATTCAGAAGAAAATGATCATAGAAGCCACCCCATGGGGAGTGACCCAGACGAGTCGAGCAGCGGTCGCTGAGGGAAGAAGACTGATCACTTTGATCACCCCTGATTGCTCCGCCGGCTCCTCTGCTGAACTTTTCTGCACGATTAAAAGAACTGAGCCACATTGGGGCCAGACCACCTCATCTTGAAAGTGTGAGTGTGATTTTCTCTTCCACATGTGTAGCAGATAACCTGTCGTGATCCATCAGCAGCGAGTGAGGTGGACACTTAAAGGGATATACTGTAATACTAATTATGTTGTGCATGGTGTTTACAATACAGTACCAGGATTAAGCAAAGTAATATAATAAGTTACAAAATACAGTTTAAAACAAGTATTTAGTGTTTATGTGATTACAGCACTGCAAACAAAGGTAGAGGTTGATTTTGGTAGAGACATTCAGAAGAGCCCAGGATTAAGAGGCCGGCTCTTTGGGGATATACTGAGGGCCAAAGCCACAGCCGAGCCAGCGAGAAGGGTATCGCTGCAGACCCGGAGACGCCAGTTTCAGGCTTCTACTGTTTTTGAGAGCGCCGCCCCCTGCACTAGTTTCATAGCAATAGCATAGCAGTCCAAGATATTAACAATTCGTTTTAATATTGACAGCAATGACTGCTCTTTCTGTGAAAGTCTTATAGATCATAGTTTTTATGAATGTCAGAAAACACAATTATTTTGGAAAAACTAGAGATGTGGCTCAAACCAAAAATACCCTTCCCAGTTCACATGACTAAAGATATGATCGTTGTTGGAATTCTACTCAAAGATAAAGATAAGGAACTCTGCTATAGCATCATCCTCTGCTTAGCCACATTTGTATCCACAAACAACGAAGCCTGAAAGGGGCGTCGGCCTGAATCTGGTGTGGTTGCAGTTAAACATTACAATATTACTCATTTTAAAATGTAAGGCATTACATTACTTTTGCATTACTTTAAGTTACTTTCACCAAAATAATATGGATTTGGGAATCTAAATGTAGCTCATGACGCTCAAGTAGCTCATCACACATCCAGTGGAAGGTGATGTGGTATCTGACTGGGCTAGGGGTTGTGGTGAAAACAGTCAGATATAACAACAGTTCTTTAGGTGTAAAGAGCGTTTGACTACAATGTTCTTCATATCCTCATTCGTCACAAACTTAAAGTAACGGGCGTATGCCCATCTGGAGAATGTTCTAACGTTAGATCAGCTGCAGGTTCACTCATCTCTGCTTAGTCTGACTACAGGAAGTGAAACATTTTGCGTGAACATTTCTCTTCTGCTGATCTTGTGTAGCTTAGAAATCTAGACACACCGTAGCAGAAGCAGAAAGATTTTGCTCTGCAGGTCCTTCTGACATACCTGCAAACTCGGAAGGTGTGAAAAAGGTGACAACACCCCCCCCGGAACAAGGTCCTCGTGCAGCAGAGTGTCATCAGTGGGTTTTGTAGGGACCTCTGACGGTTAAATACTAGTTATTGCTACAATAATCTGTTGGAATACTTACAAAAAAATCATCAATGTGATTTTTTGGCACAATGCAAACCATTTTCCACCATGAGGTTTAGACAGTCAGAAAAAAAATATGCCTAACAAAAATGATCAGGAAATTATTAGGATCATCATATAATTAAGAATTATTGTGAGACTAACTCACAAAACACCAAACATGAAAACATCTGAAAATATTTCAGAATACTGTAATCATCCTTAGGAGGTTATTGCTGTGTTCACTGCTGCTCACAGCAATTTCCTAATGTTGTGATTTCTTGCACATATGGCCAGGACTCCCTTGAAAATGAGGTTTTTAATCTCAATGGGACCTTCCTGGTTAAATAAAGAATAAATAAAATAAAATATGGCAATAAAACCCTTTTGATTCTGATTCTCTGATAAGTTGGTTCTGATTAAATGTTTAGAAAGAGTTGAAGCTGCAGGGAAATGTGTGTGTGTGTGTGTGTGTGTGTGTGTGTGTGTGTGTGTGTGTGTGTGTGTGTGTGTGGTGTGTGTGCCTGCTCTGTCTTCTCAACCCCCAGTGAGCCGTAGTGGATGGCTGCTCATACTGAGCCAGGATCCTCTGGAGGTTTCTTCCTGTTAAAAGGGAGTTTTCCTTCCCACTGTCGCTACATGCTTGCTTAGTATGAGGATTGTATCAACACACAGTCAGTGTCTTGATGCAATCTGCTGGGTTCCTTATATAGGAAACTTTTTTACTGATTGGCTTAATGAACTGAACTGTATTGAAATGTTTACTTTGTGAAGAGCCTTGAGACGACTCTTGTCGTGATTTGGCGCTATAGAAATAAACTGAATTGAATTGAATTGAATTGAAATGCAGCTTCATCTCAGCTGTTTGCTTGAATACTTTAATAAACCACTGCTAAGGGCAAAATGTTACAACTCTGCTTTAGTGCTGCAGAAATGTTACAGTATTATGAAATGATCACATCTCGTGTTTGTTCTCCAGCTTCCTTAAATCTTCTGGTGCCCAGATCAATAACTGAGTCAGGCTGTAGCATGCTGGTGGCCATTTCTGACCAGAAAAAAAGTATTTATGTTAATAACTGGTTTTAACGGAGTTAAATACTGGCGGTGGTTATGTTCAACTCTGAACTCGACTTCAAAAAAAAAATAAACGAGCCTCGGGGAAAAATCTCTAAAGGCTGAAAGGAGGTAAATCTGCTAAAGTCCGACAGAAAACCGTGTTATTTAGTGGTGAATTTGTTTCATTTGACAAACTTTAAGCTCAAAGCAGCTGCGAAGATGTTGAAAGTGAAACAACGGTGGTCATTACTCACTGTGTGAGCGCCGTGCGAGAGCGGCGCTGCCAAAGCGTCTTTTTCCGCGACTGTGATTGGTCAAATGACGACACGTGACTGACCCCCTAAAACAAAGATCATTTGTGAACAAGATGAATCCCCTCCTCCCCTGATTGATTCTAGTGACTGCTGAAACCCGACAGGTGACCCGCCCCCCCCTCCCCTCAAAACAAAAACTCTTCGGATCTATACGAACGCTATATTTGGGTTCAAAAACGGCGATTTTCGCCGAAAAGCGACAAGTTTGCAGGTATGTTCTGATCACCTCCATCAGGGCTGGGTTAGGATTGCTCCTGGGCATGAACGTGCCCAAAGCTGACCAGGACCCCCAGAAAATGAATTTGTATGAAAAAATGCAACAACAAATTGTACACTTAGCACGCTGCCATCTTAAATTAACTGAGCGTGTAAACGGTGTGTGGGGGCAAGGGGGGGCTCCACCCTGTATTTTGCCTTGGTCCCCAAATGCCTGGATACGGCCCTGGGCGCGGATCTGAGTTTTGAAGGTGATCTGAATTTTATCAAATAAATAAATATGACATGCTTATAAATTATTGCTTTATGTTGTTAAACATTTGTAGTGGATAAAAATCTACCTACTTTTCATTTTCAAGAACTTTATTTAGTTGTACCGCTGGGTTGTGGATATTTAAATTCTCCACGGACATCAGGTCGGGGAGGAGGAATTGCTACAATTTTTCGGACTACATTAAACTGTAAGCAGGTTTCCTCTTCGTTTTCCGCCTCCAGTTTTGAGTTGAGCCTGTTTGAACTGGGCTGCTTTCACCCAGTGTTGTGTGCGGTGATTTATCGGCCACCAAAATATAATAAGGACTTCTTAAATGACTTTTCTGAATTTGTGGCTGAAATTCTCCCAAAGTATGACAGAGTCCTTATTGTTGGGGATTTTAACATTCACGTGTGTTGTCCTGATAAACCGATGGTTAAGGACTTTTTAAATATAATTGATTCTTTTAATTTCACACAGTGGGTATCTGAACCTACACAAGTGTGTGGTCAGACTTTAGACCTGGTTCTTAGAGGCAGTTCACAAAAATAGTTGATCTCGATCAAAAAGAGAGGATGGTTCCTTATATTATTAATTATTAAGCGTTGCTTTTCCCCGGCCGGCCGCTGCATAGCTTGTTGTCTTAGGCTCACCCCTTTGAGAGGAGGTGACCTAGTCAGGACTTGGTTGTTTCAGGAACTGCAGGAACTCCTTTAGGAACTGAAGTGTTCTGGCCGACACGGGAGTTTTATTATTCTAATTGTTTATAAATTTGAGAAAATCAAATTTGGACACATTAGAGTAGGCGTTACCAAGTTACCTCAGACACCAGCTTCATCAACACTTAAGGATGAATCAGCTTAACGTGGTGTGACTTATTAACTTAATGTGAGTGTGAATTAAATATTCAAACACAATACTATTATTTGTGGATATTTATCAGATGATGATTAGCATTACTTAAATGAATCCTAAATGTGCAATTAAAGATATGAACTACAGGAACAACATTCATTTTAACCATCATTCTTATTATTATATGATGATTTATGCATTCAGATTATATTTGTAAAAGTATTTCACGAGTCAGGAAAGATGAACTTTATTCGAGAAAGATAGGAAAGTCTTTGCGAAATCCTTGAGTTTCTTCCTCGAGTCGTGATGTCGCCTGCTGGATAAGCTAGCGGCCCTTAGACCAAACTAAGATAGATGTCTCTGGGCAGATATCAGAGTCTCTTCTGCAGCCTTGGCTGCAGCCTGTAGGTTAAAGTGTTACACAGTTCATTTAGGAGAAAAACCAAGGGTTGATGTCGCTACATCTTGGTATGTCTGTTTCCAATATGATGATTGGTGATGCTGTGTTCTCAGATCATAAACCTGTGCTGTTTGACGTCACTCTGCCCTGTAGCATCCCCAAACCTTGTGCACAGAAACGAAGGTGTCGTATCATTAACCCTTCCACTGCTGCACGTTTTTCAGCTCATTTTACCCAAGTCACCTTATCTCCTAACATATTATCTAGCACAGAGGAACTTAGTTCCTGGTTCCATTCCACCTGCCAGTGTGTTCTCGATATTGTGGCTCCTTTAAAAACCAGGCAGGTTAAAACAAAAACTGAACCCTGGTTAAACGAGACAACTCGAGCTGCCAGGCGAGAGTGCAGGAAAGCTGAACGCAGATGGAAATCAGACAAGCTGCAGGTCTCCTTTCAGAAGTTAAAGGACTGCTTGTTCCATTATCAGGCTATTGTAAAAAATGCTAAAAGGGATTTTTTCTCTAAAATGATTCTGTCAAACCGTCACAACCCTCGTGTTTTATTCCACACTGTTGAAGCTGTGTTGAATGCTCCACAGAGTGATGGTATTGAACCTTCCTCTGAAGCTTGTGAGAAATTTTTAAGTTTTTTCGTGGATAAAGTGGATAATATCAGGGCCCTTATCGCACCACCGGATGTTGATCCTTCAGTCTCAGTTCCGTGCTCTGCTGTTTTCGACCAGTTTAAGCCTTTGACTCTATCTTCTCTCTGTGAGACTGTAGATCATCTGAAGCCCTCAGGTTCCCCTGCTGATATTGTTTCTCCTCGATTTTTTAAAGAGGTGCTATCTGTTCTTGGTCCATCTGTTCTGTCTATTATAAATAGCAGTCTTTCTTCAGGTGTGATTCCTACAAGTTTTAAACACGCGATAGTGCAACCCCTGATCAAAAGGCCAGGTCTGGATCCCACTGTGCTGTCAAACTTTAGGCCCATCTCTAAGCTCCCTTTTTTATCAAAAATTCTTGAGAAAATTGTGTACAGCCAATTAAAGTCGTTTTTAGATGAAAACAATGTCCTGGAGGTTTTTCAGTCAGGTTTTAAGTCTCTTCATAGCACAGAATCTGCTCTGTTGAGAGTTTTTAATGACATTCTCCTTGCTACAGACTCTGGGGATCCTGTGATTCTAGTCCTTCTAGATTTGACTGCTGCTTTTGATACAGTAAACCACAATATTTTAATGTCACGTTTGGAGCACTGTGTTGGGATTCGCGGCACCACCCTCGAGTGGTTCAGATCAAACCTGACTCAGAGAAGTTTCTGTGTCAGATTAAACAGTTTCCACTCTTCCTCTGCTCCGTTGTCATGCGGGGTTCCTCAGGGCTCAATACTTGGACCTCTGCTTTTTAGTCTGTATCTCCTGCCTCTGGGGTCCATCTTCAGGAAGCATAAAATTGCCTTCCACTGTTACGCGGATGACACGCAGCTGTATTTGCCCCTTAAACAGAAGGGTGGCTACAGTGTCAAATCTCTAGCTGTTTGTATGAACGAAATCAAATCTTGGATGGCTTTGAACTTTCTAAATTTGAATGAAAACAAGACAGAGATGATTATTTTTGGTACTGGTACCTCCAGCGAGCCCTCTCTTGTGGACTTGGGCCCTCTGGCACTGCACAGAAAGCCAACTGTGACTAATTTGGGTTTTAAAATGGACAGCGATTTTAAGTTAGACAGGCAGATCAGTGCTGTGGTTAAATCTAGCTTCTTTCATCTGAGGCAGTTAGCAAAGGTAAAAAACATCTTATCTACAGAGGATTTTGAAACAGTAATCCATGCCTTCATTACAACTAGACTGGACTACTGTAATTCTTTGTATGTTGGCATTAGCCAGTCCTTACTGTCTAGACTTCAGCTAGTGCAAAACGCAGCTGCTCGGCTCTTAACTGGCACACGTAGGAGAGAACACATTACTCCTGTTTTATCCTCACTACACTGGCTGCCTGTCCGTTTTAGAGTCCATTTTAAGCTTCTTTTATATGTTTTTAAGTCTTTAAACGGTCTTGCCCCACCCTACCTCTCTGAGCTAATACACATTCATTCCTCTTCTCGGTCACTCAGTCATCTGACCAGTTGGTCCTGGATGTTCCGAGAACTAAACGTAAGCTCAGAGGGGACAGGGCTTTCGCTGTTGCTGCTCCAAAAATGTGGAAGTCGTTGCCAACACAGATTAGGAAGGCCCCCTCACTGGAAATGTTTAAATCACTGTTAAAGACCCATCTTTTCAGCTTGGCCTTTGACCCAGTATGAGTGTTGACATGATATTGTTTTAGTTGTTAATGTGTTTTTATCTTTTTATCTTTATCTTGTTTAATGTGTTTTTATCTTGTATTTTTATCTTTTTATCTTTATCTTTTATTCTGTTCATTACTTTTATGTTCAGCACTTTGGTCAGTGTTGCCTGTTTTAAAGTGCTTTATAAATAAAGTTGGCTTGGCTAGTTTTCTTGTTTTTTATTTGACTATTTTCCTGTCCTCTCTCTTATCTTGTATCTCCTCTCAATTCTCCAGAGAAACTGCTTCCTGGATTTCCTACTTTTCCACATAGTGAGCTAGCCTACTTTATAAGCAGTTCTGGGATCTTTTACTTTTTTGTTCTTTATAAAACACAGATAGATCTTTCTTTACCTTATTGTGCTGACGTTTCGATCGTCGCTGCGATCTTCATCTGAGCTAAGCCGCTGAAAGCAGCTTCACTTCCGCTTCCGTTTATGTGCGGGCAGCAGGGGGCAACGACATCGCCCCCTGCTGCCCGCGCCGTCCTGCTCGATGACGCAGTCCCATGCGTGGTCCAACGCGTACACCCCGTCGTCCCTGTTCATGGTCCCCCGTCCACGTCTCCTTATCGCAATAGCTTCTTTAATCCATCTTTTATATTTTTGTTGTTCTGTGTTGATGATCCTTGTTCTGTCCCAGTCCATGATGTGGTTTTCTCTGGTGCAATGATCTGTGACTGCTGATTTCCTTATTGTGCTCTCTGCTTCTTGTTTTGTTGCTCTTGTGTGTATTCTTCTTGTTTCTTTTTCACATTCTTTTCTGTGTTCTGCTGTTCTTGTGTTAAGTTGGCGTCCTGTTTCTCCTATATATGTTTTATTGCATAATTTGCAGGGGATTTCGTAAATGACTCCACATTTTTTTCCTGTTGGGATCTTATCTTTGGGGTGTACCAGACTTTTTCTAACTGTTGTGTATGGTTTGATTGGTGTGTATATCTTGTATTTTTTCATTGTTGCTACTATTTTTTCTGTCGTTCCTCTGATGTATGGGAGGGTTATTACTGGCTTTGGTTCTTGTTTCTCTGGGTTCTTTGCTTTTCTTTTTGGTTGCTCTATTCTTTCTGCTCTTGTTTGTTGCTTTCCTCTACTAATCGCCCACGTTGGATATCCACAGGTTTTTAGTGAGTTGTGTATGTGTCTGTTTTCTTGACTGCAGTCTTGTTTTTCTGTTATGATTTTCGCTCTGTTGTATAGTGTTCTTATCACTGACATTTTGTGTATCGTGGGATGTTCTGATGTCCATAGTAAATATTGATCTGTGTGTGTTGGTTTTCTGTATGTGTTTATTTTAAGTGTTCCATCTTGTTTTTTGCTGATCCTCGTGTCCATGAATGTAATGCTGCCCTCTGTTTCTTCCTCATATGTGAACTTAATGTTTCCTGTGTCGTCTATGTTATTTAAATGTTCTGTTAATGCTTGTGTTTGTCCTTTAGGTATGATTTCTAATATATCATCCACGTATCGTTTCCATAACTTTATTTGACAGTTTTCGGGTGCAGTGGTTAATGCTTTTTGTTCCAAATCCTCCATAAAAAACTCGCAGAGGGTTGCTGATAACGGATTCCCCATCGCGAACCCTTCCAGTTGTTTGTATATTGTCTCGTTGTAACTAAAATATGTAGAATTTGCCACCAGTTTTATTAGCTGTGCTATGTCATCTATTGTTAAATTTGTTCTTTTCCGTAGGGTTTTGTCCTGTCTGAGTCTGTCTATTACTATGTCTATGGTTTTTATTGTTGGTGTCTTTGTGAATAGAGAAGTGACATCATGTGATACTAGTATGTCCTCTTTTTGCAGTGTGATCTTTTTTAACTCCTTTGATAGCTCTATGGTGTTTTTACAATGTTGTTCTGTGTTCACTAATAGTGGACTGATGATTTTACTGATATCCTTTGCCATGTTATATGTTGGAGTTCCTATACTGTCTACTATTGGCCTAAGTGGCGTGTCTTTTTTATGTATTTTCGGTGTGCCGTATATTCTTGGAATAATGTTTGCCGTTGGTATCCAGTGCTTGTATGTTTTTTCTGTTATTCTGCCCTTTTCTTGTATCGGTTTGAGTATTTTTTTCATGCTCTTCTTTATCTCTTCTGTTGGATCTTTTTTTAATATCTTGTATGTGTCTTTGTCTTCTAACACAGGGGTTCCCAAATTGGGGGTCGGGACCCCCAAGGGGGTCTCCATAAGATTCCAGGGGGTCCCCAAAATTTTGTCTTTGCAGAGGTTGTGAGGTTAACAAGATTTTATTTGTAAAAATTACATTTATAAAATCCCAATAACACACCCTACAGTATAATCAGACCTCCATATAAAAGTTATAACTCTGTATGTCTGTAGAAAGTTTGTAAATCATCACATTTACAGTGTTTATTCATGTAGGTGTTGGGGGTCCTGGCTTGTCTTGGACAAGGGCAAGGGGGTCCTCAAAGAAAAATCTTTGGGAACCCCTGTTCTAACATATGTTCCATCTGTTCTTTGTACTTTTCTTTATCCATTATTACTGTTGTCCTTCCTTTGTCTGCTGGTACTATTGTAATGTTTTCGTTTTTTGCTATAGTGGTTATGGCCCTTCTTTCTTCTTTGGTGACATTACTGTGTTTTATTTTGCTGCTCTTCAGTATCCCGACTACGCTGTTTCTAAGTTCTGCTTTCTTTCCTTCTTCTGTGATTTGTTGACATGCTATCTCCGTCGCTACTATAAATTCTTCGTATGGTATATGTTTCGGTGTTATTGCAAAATTGAGTCCTTTCTTTAATATGCTTTCTTCTGCTTTGGTCAGTTGGTGTTGTGAGAGGTTACATACCCATGTAGTGTTTTTGTTCCCATCTTGTTCCTCCTTTTTATTTTTTCTTTCTGTGAGCTTTGTTAGCTTCTTTATGTGTCTATTTTTTACTTTCTGAAATTCCTTCTCTTGTTGTTCCATCATGTGTCCTTTTAATAATCCTTCCGTTGTTTCATCCAGGTTGTGGTTGATGTTGAAGTCCATGTATCCTTTTTTTAGTTCTTGTTCCAGTTGCTTCTGTTTTGATGCAATATTTCTTATTCTCTCTTTCAGTAGTAGCCTCTGTGCTCTGTCCGTTATGTTCCTCGCTGTTATTGTTCGTATCGGCGTTTTTAACTGCAGGCTCGTTGGTGTGATATTCTCATCCTTGCATCTCAAGCTGAATCGGAGGTGGTTTCTTAGACGTGCGATTATTCGATGTAAACTTTCCAAACGTCGGAAGTCTTTTAATCCTTGGTGTCCATATTTTTCTTTAATCATCTTTGGTACGTTCATACTGTGTGTGTTTTTTGTAATTCTTTTACTTTTTTGTTCTTTATAAAACACAGATAGATCTTTTCTTTACCTTATTGTGCTGACGTTTCGATCGTCGCTGCGATCTTCATCTGAGCTAAGCCGCTGAAAGCAGCTTCACTTCCGCTTCCGTTTATGTGCGGGCAGCAGGGGGCAACGACATCGCCCCCTGCTGCCCGCGAAAAAAGTTTTGGGATCTGCACCGCAAAAATAGCGAAATGTGCGCTGCACGCCGCAGGTGTGGTGATGTCACCTGGACACAGATGAGCTCCGCTGAGGCAGTGCGCGTCAGGCATGAGTAAAAGAGAAAGTGCCAGAAAGCAGACATGAACGATCGCGTGTTAAATGTTTTGTTTATTTTTTGGTGGCGTGACTTTGAGAATGTTACTGAGGTCGCGGTGCGCAGCTGGAGCGCATCCGATCAGCGTCTCTGTCCTCTCTGCTCAATAGAAGTCCTGGTGCGCTGGAGTCCATATAAATAAAGTCATATCAAAACTGGACCTTTATTCAGGCTCCTCTGTGATTAGAACCCTGAAGAAACCCCACTAATTGATTCCTGGTTAAAAATGCGTTGTAATGCGCGTTACTGACATTGTACCGAGTAAAATATTACTGATTTTTTTCTGTAACGCCTTACATTACCGCGTTACAGCAAAAAGCAATGCATTACAGTAATTAATTACTTTTGTAACTCGTTACTCCCTGTTGTGTGCTCTCCTTACTTCTTAATTAGGTGTAGCACTTCGAATTGAATCATGACACGAAGCGTCTTCCTCTACTTGCTTCCTTTATTTTCTCTCATGGAAGAATGACCAACGGTTACATTCTGGAACGTTCCTCTCTCTCTCACGTCCCGCCCCTTACGTCATCACGTAAGTACAAAGTAACGTATACATACATGACATCCCCCTTTTCCTTAGAAACAAAGTCCATCCTTATCCATGTTATTCATAACTTTGTCTGCTCTCAGTGCAACTCTACAACATTTTTTTTTTTGTTTTGTTTTTTTCATGAACACCTTTCTTATAACAATTCATCCCCTTGATATTCACCTTTTATCAGTTCATCACAAAATCACAAACCTTCTCAGGTTTCTTTTTGGCCCTCTGTGGTCTGTTTGTCATTGGCTTCTCTGGGTCTTGAGTGCCCTCCTGTGGTGCTAAAGTGTAAGGAACCTCGTTTTTGCATGTTTCCCTTTCATCTCTGTCAGGTATCATTTCTTGCTCGCAAAGTTCTTCTGAGGTTTCGTTTGCGATATATTTCTTTACGTGTGTTGTGTTCCGGTGATAACGAGCCCCTGTGGGCGATTCAACCACTACTTGATTTCCAGTTTTACTCACAACTTTGTGTGGTGTTGTGTTAAATGGTGTTGTGAATTTGTCCACCCTCTCTTGTTGAATCAGAACTGTGTCTCCCACATTCACTGTTGAATAGCGAGCTCCTCTTCGGTCATCAGCATAAATCTTTGCTTTTCCTTTCTGTTCTGCATCTCGGTCACGTACATCTAAATCATTCATTCTATTTTCACATATGTCTGGCAGTTTCCCTCTCATTTTTCTGGCAAATAAAAGTTCTGCTGGGCTCTTGCCTGTGGTCGGGTGTTCAATACTCCGATATGTAGTGACATACTTTCTTAGTTCTCCTTTCCAGTCAAGTCCTTCTGCTTGCGCAATCCGGATTCTTTTCATCAGACGCATTTTGTCGTTCCACTTCTCCATTGGCTTGCGCCCATTTTGGTGTTGTTCTCACATGTTTGATTCCGTTGGTTTCACAATACTCCCTAAATAAATCAGATTTGAACTGTGGACCATTATCTGATTCAATGGTTATTGGTAGTCCATGTCTACTAAACATGCAGTCAATAGAGTCGATGACCTTTTCTGCAGTTGTAGATGTCAATATGTCAAACTCATAATAGCGACTGTAATAGTCAATCAGTATACAAGTATCGAGTGGTTTGAAGGTAATGGTCCAAGTATGTCGACCGCGACCTCTTGCCATGGTCCATCAGGTAAAAGTGTATTTCTCAGTGGTTCAGCTGGATCTGGTCTGGCCACTATTTGACATCCATGACAGGCTTTGCAATACTTTTCTGCAGCTTTGTCCATGCCAGGCCACCATACTTTTGTTCTGAGATGTTGTTTGGTTCCCACAATTCCTAAATGTCCCTCATGAGCAAGAGTAAGTGCCCTATCTCTGAGTTTCTCTGGCAATACCAAGCGTGTGCCACGCAACACTACCTGACCTATCACACAAAGTTCATTTACAAGGGGTGCGTATGTTTTGCAATTGCTAAAATTACCCACTTCTATGGCTTTTCGCACTTCCATTAACTCAGGGTCGGTGGCAGAGGCTTCTTCCACCTCTCTTGTGGTAAGTGCCTTCGGGGTTGCATTCACTGCAATAAATCTTACATATTCTTCCGATTCATGTTTGTGCGTCTCTTTTGATGTTGCATCTGTAATCAATCTTGACAATGAGTCCGCAATGTTTTGCTTTCCAGCAATGTGCACTACTTTAAAGTCATAAGGCTGTAGCCTAAGAACCCATCTCTCAATCCGTGCACATGGTTTAGACCTCTGACTGTAAATAACTTCCAACGGCTTGTGGTCTGTGATTAAGTCGAATTTTCTTCCATAGACATATGGATGTAGTCTCTCACATGCCCATACCAGTGCTAAGGCTTCCTTCTCTGTTTGAGAATATCTCTTCTGACAGTCTGTCAGGCTGCGACTCACGTAACTCACTGGTACCTCTTCTCCGCTTTGTTCCTGTATCAGCAATGCTCCTAAGCCAACTGGGCTTGCATCGGCTACAATCTTCATCGGATTTCCTTGTCAAAGTACGCCAGGGTACCTGCTTTAGTTAGTTCAGTCTTTAAAGCTTCAAACGCTTTCCTTTGCTCAGGTCCAAAGGTAAATGTAGTTTCTTTCCGCGTCAAACGTCTCAGTGGTTCTGCGAGACTGGCAAACTGTGGTATGAACCTACTGCTGAAGCCTACTAATCCTAAAAAGCTTCTCACTTCTGCTGCATTTCTTGGCTCTTTGGCTTCTTTTACAGCTTTCACCCTTTCTTCAGTTGGTCCAATGCCTTTCTGTGTTAGTAGTATTCCCATGAAAATAAGTCTGTCCATGTTGAACTGGCACTTGTCTGGATTTAATGTTAAACCACATTCTGAAAGTCTGTTCATGACTGCATGCAGGCGCATGTCATGCGTTTCTTGGTCCGGTGCATGAATGATCACATCATCTGAGATGTTTTCAACTCCTTCGATGCCCGCCAGAGCATTAGCGATCTCATGCTGGTATTGCTCACTGGCAGATGAGACTCCAAATATTAACCGCTTGTATCTGAAGACTCCATTGTGTACTGCAAATGTAGTGATCTCTCTGGACTCTGGGGTAAGTTCCAACTGATGGTAGCCCCACTTGAGATCTAACTTGCTAAAAATAGCAGAACCATTCAGTCCTTGAAGTATTTCATCCACTGTGGGAATAGGGTATCTCTCCCTGATTATCGCCTCATTTGCTTTTCTCATATCTAAACACAGTCTTATATCTTTGTCACCCTTCTTTGGTAAAATCACTACTGGGTTTACCCATGGTGTAGGTCCATCTACATGCTCCACAATATCCATGTCCATCAGTTCGTTTATCTTCTTCTCAACTGCATCTCGTAAATCAGGGGTTCCCAAAAGTTTTTCTTTGAGGACCCCCTTGCCCTTGTCCAAGACAAGCCAGGACCCCCAACACCTACATGAATAAACACATTAAATGTGATGATTTACAAACTTTCTACAGACATACAGAGTTATAACTTTTATATGGAGCTCTGATTATACTGTAGGGTGTGTTATTGGGATTTTATAAATGTAATTTTTACAAATAAAATCTTGTTAACCTCACAACCTCTGCAAAGACAAAATTTTGGGGACCCCCTGGAATCTTATGGAGACCCCCTTGGGGGTCCCGACCCCCAATTTGGGAACCCCTGTCGTAAATGATAAGGAATGCGCCTCAGTGGTTGTGCTACTGGTTTTACATTCGGATCAATGTACAGGCTGATCTGTTTAGTGTTTAGCTTTCCCACCCCTTCAGATACTTTTGGGTACTGCTCTTTTAGAGAATGTTTAAGGTCTGTGACTGTAGCCACATTTTCTCCTATCTTCAGCACCCCCAGTTTAGTAGCAGTAGTTTTTCCCAGTAGGGGTTCACCTTTACCTCTTATAACAATAAACTCAGCTTCCTCAGTTTTATCCCCAATTTTGATATCACATCTGAATGCACCTTTAACAGATAGTGACTGGGTTGAGGAATATGCATATAAATTCCTCTGCTCTTTGGGTACATATGAATGACATTTTATCTTTTCATTTTTCAGCATTTCCCATACATCTTCACCCATTATATTACTGGTAGCCCCGGAATCAATCAGCATTCTCAACTTGACTCCCCCCACAGAGAATGTCTCCCACATGCCTCCATCTGAAAGGCTAGGTTATCCTGAGTTATCTCTGTAGTTATGCTGCTATAGGCTTAGACTGCTGGAGGACATACTGACCACTTTCCACACTCTGCTACTCTCTTCTACCACCACTCTCTAATTGCATTATTTCCTGTTATTTCAGCTGTTAACTTTATTTTCTCTCTAAGTGTTTTTCTCCCCAGAAGAAGCTACACTGGCGTTCTGCTGAGCTGTGGTGGCCTCATGGAGGGGGCCATCGGCTGGCACACTGCTGCCAACCACCTAACATTCTCCCTCTCCTGATATTACATCTCACTTTCTTTAACATAGAATGTGCTACTATTAGTTCACCTATTGAATTAATTATAGATTCACTCAGATAAAGACAATAAAGTTTCTCTTACTAAATAGAACTTCTACTAAGAAATCACAGTGTAGCCATAGAAACACTACTTGATCTATATGAGAGGGTGTGTGTGTGTGTGTGTGTGTGTGTGTGTGTGTGTGTGTGTGTGTGTGTGTGTGTGTGTGTGTGTGTGTGTGTGTGTGTGTGTGTCTGCTCTGTCTTCTCAATCCCCAGTGAGTCGTAGCAGATGGCTGCTCATACTGAGCCAGGATCCTCTGGAGGTTTCTTCCTGTTAAAAGGGAGTTTTCCTTCCCACTGTCGCTACATGCTTGCTTAGTATGAGGATTGTATCAACACACAGTCAGTGTCTTGATGCAATCTGCTGGGTTCCTTATATAGGAAACTTTTTTACTGATTGGCTTAATGAACTGAACTGTATTGGAATGTTTACTTTGTGAAGTGCCTTGAGACTCAAACCATAAATTCATCTTATTTAACCAAGACATAAATGTAAAGCCCAATAAAAAATTGTACAATTAATGAGTAAATAAATAATCAGAATAAAAAAAATGTATATATGTTTCTGTTGCTCACCATTTTCAAAAAAAGTTTATATCGCCATAGTTTTTTGAGAAGACAGCAACAGGCAAATAAAGAAAATAAATTTGAAAATAAAATTTCAAATAACTGAAATGAAATTTTCTGAAATGTTTGTATTTCTCAATTTTGAGTGAAGTGTTTTGAATGGGCATTTTTAGCCCTTATTTGGGGGTGCAGAAGCACCCCTAAATCAAATCCCTAAAATTTGAGAATTTAAAACGTTTATTTATTTTTTGTTTTTTAAAGACGCTTGTAAAATATAAAAATCATAGTGCTTGGTTGAAACGTTATATTTTAACAGCAAAAATGCATCAAACCTACCCCGCTGCAAAAGTGGTTTGATTTACTCACCTTTCCCAGAGTCGGGCTCAGAGCGCTTTGTGCGCCACCTTCCTGATGACTGCTGTAGGGAGAGTGAGTGCTTTAAGTGGGCCGGTACGCTGCACGCAGTACCGGCACTTTTAATTTTTACGTCTCATGCGTACCGGTAGTTTTCCCGGTCATTTATTGGTCAAAATCTCCGACATTTCTAAAAAAAATATGTGTCCGGCGTCTTCAAATAAACACAAGGCATCCAGCGCCCCTCCCTCTCGATAAGCAGCGCGCTCCATGCTTGGACGCAATCTCTCCATCTGCGTAAAAGGCGCATCATTGCCGTGAGGCGCGCCGCGCGTGCAGCACCGTCCAGTCAGCTTACCGTCAGCCCAGACAAGAGGAGAGAAAAAAACAGGTTATCCGACCGCATGCACGTTCCTGCAGTAGCACGCAGCATCTGACCAACCAGTGGTCAAATGCTGCGACAGGCAGTTGCATGGAGATGGATAGATGGCATCCAAACAGAAATATCGGGAATAAGGCTTAGCACAAGAAAGCACAAGATGTGGAGATCAAAACAAGATGTGGAGTGTGCTTCACTAGAAAGTGGGCATGTTGGGAAAAAAAACATCCCAGCTGCTGCTGCTGCTGATCATATGAGACAGAAGAGAGGATAATTCTGGCTGGATGGACTGGAGATTACGTTTTACAGCAGCTGATTATCATTTATTAAATGTCTTGTTAAATGCATAACCTCCGTGTGTGTGTGTGTGTGTGTGTGTGTGTGTGTGTGTGTGTGTGTGTGTGTGTGTGTGTGAATCAGAATCATAACATAGTTGTAGCTGTATTTACATTATTTCATTGGCTAATCTCCCATTTAGACCAAAACAAATCTTAACCTGCTTGTATGATGGATTTCTGGTCATAACAGGGTCGATGCTGAACTCTGAACTTAACCCTGCCTCTGCTGCCTCAGCTGCTTCTGTGTGTTCTCTTCCCTAAATATCTACTAAATGAGATTTGTTGTAATTTTTGAAAAACCATCATTTTATTTCTGTTTGGTTTTAAAATTAAGGACAGAGAAAAACTTTGCAAAAAGAGTATGGATATTTTTTTCAATGGGATGTTGATATTAGTGGAAAATTAAGTAAAAATACACGTAAATAAATCCAAAACTATTACTGGTACTTTTAGTGGCAGTTCCAACCAATGTTTCGCTCCCTGAACATCTTTAATCTGCTCTTATTATAAAACTACAACAACCTGGACACATCAGATCTGGACTAGCTCATTTTCCACTAATGGCAGAGTCCTTAAAACATAGTTTGTGATTTGTGAAAGCTTTATCTGATATGTGAAAGTAGAAAAATGATTTCAGCATTTTATTTATTTAGGCCTATTTGTTTTCATCTGGGCCACACGGGAACTAGTCCAGCAAAAATACTACAACACCTAGACCAACTCCCTTCCCCGAGGGCTGGTATCCAGCATGTTTTAGTTGTTTCCTTAATCCAAGTCACTTGATTCACCTGCTCAGCAGCTCATCAGGCTCTGCAGAGGCCTGCTAATCACCTGCTGATTAAAATCAGGCGTGTTGAAGCAGGGAAACAGTAAAACGTGCTGGATACCGGCCATCAGGGAAGGGAATTGGGGATCAATGACCTAGAGCCTTTGAACCTGGAAAAGATTATTGTAATAACAGAATCCATAAAGCATTGTTTGCGATTTCTGAAACCTATTTTTTTATTTGTGAAAAAGAGTGTTTTGCTTTTATTTTACACATGTTGCAATAAAATAGTTGCCTGGACGGGTAGCTCTCTGGGTGCTCAGCATCCCTAAACCTCTGATCTTAGAATCGCCCCTGGTGCTTTGGATGCATATTGTTGTTTAAATAAAAAACAATAAAGGAGCATGCAATGCATCGCCACAGGCTAAACTCTCCCAGAGTTACCACAAGGACCAATTTGATGTGCCACCCCAAAATTTTCTCTGGCCCCATCTGGCCACCCATATCAAAATTTTCTGGAGGCACCCCTGACTGCGAAGCCAACTCCAATGTGCGACCCAGTGTTAGATCAGCTCCCTCCTCAAGTAATTTCCTCCTCACGTACTCAGAAGTACACTTACTCAGGATAGCGTCTCTTATCTGGTTGTCTTTATCTCCCCTGAAGTCACAGTCTTTAGCAGCTTGCCTCAGACGTGTACAAAACTGTTGTACCGTCTCACCTTGTTTTTGGGCTATTTTGTGGAAGGTTTGTCGCGCATATGCTGCATTCACTTGAGGAACAAAATACGTGTTGAGTGCCGTCACCGCCGCCGTGTAATCCGACACCTCTCCTGTTCGCGGTAAAGTCGAGAAGATGTCTTGTACGTCCTGTCCGGACAGATGCAGCAGTAAAGCCCGTCTCCGCTGCTTAGTAGCATCTGTGGCATCCTCGTTTAAAATGAGTCCCTTCCCGTCAGCATACAACTCAAAAGATGTTAACCACTGTGTCCATCTCGGTCCGAGTGTAGCCGGATCCGTGTAACAAGCGAATGGAATAATGCCTGTTTTCTCCATATTAGCTTAACGTGTTGTCGTCATGCTGAGCCGGTCGAATTCCTCAACATTCAGACATCGAAACCATATCCCATCTTCGTCGCCATTGTTGTGTGCTCTCCTTACTTCTTAATTAGGTGTAGCACTTCGAATTGAATCACGACACGAAGCGTCTTCCTCTACTTGCTTCCTTTATTTTCTCTCATGGAAGAATGACCAACGGTTACATTCTGGAACGTTCCTCTCTCTCTCACGTCCCGCCCCTTACGTCATCACGTAAGTACAAAGTAACGTATACATACATGACACTCCCAACACTGCTCATAATATTAACACGTTTTTTATCAATGTAGTTCCTGAACAAGTGATGTTTTATGGCTGATAAACTAAATGACATAAATACAGAAAGAAATACTAAATAATAATAAAATTAAAGGAACCAGTGAGGCATGGCCTTTAACCCAATAGCACTTAACCTTAAAGCTAGATTTATACTTCTCCGTCAGCTCCTCAGGCTAGAGACCCATACGTGTTGATGGAGGCGTTTTATGTTTCTACTTCTCTGTTGGCTGGGGGATGTTGCAAAGCAACCCCCCGCCTGGACAGCAGAGGGCGTAGCACATTTCTGGGGTATCCTGCCACCATTACAGCCACGTATCCGGTCTACGATAGTGTATTTACTACTGTGTTTACATTGTTTTAATGTATTTTAGAGAGTTTTTAACACGGACATATTTGTCCCTCATTCTCCTCCACCTCTTCATGTAGTCGGCACCTCTAAACCCACGTTTCTCGTCATTTCCGTCCACGAATAAAACACTCGCTGTGTATCTTCAGTGCTCCTTCAGTCACGAGTGAATAAACTTTCATATTTTCGAACTTTTTCAGCGAGGCGTTCTTCAATCTGCTCCGTGTCTGCCGCTAAATATCTTCAGCGCTCTTTATTTTTTGAGTCGGCAGTGCAGTAGGGCCGAGCTCAAATCGTGGCGGTGGCTGCCAGTCACGGACAGCCACGATAACAGCCAGCAGCAGCCGCGAACAGCCAGCTACAGCCACCTCATTTCCGGCGGCAGTCACGGACAGCCACGATGACAGCCAGCTACAGCCACCTCATTTCCGGCGGCAGTCACGGACAGCCACGATGACAGCCAGCAACAGCCAGCTACAGCCACGTCATTTCCGGCGGCAGTCACGGACAGCCACGATGACCGCCAGCAGCAGCCGCGAACAGCCAGCTACAGCCACCTCATTTCCGGCGGCAGTCACGGACAGCCACGATGACAGCCAGCTACAGCCACGTCATTTCCAGCGGCAGTCACGGACAGCCACGACATTTAGACCAGAAATTGCTTGCAACCGGTTGATTGTTAATTTTTCCTAGAGTTTCTACTTTAATTCCCGTGTCAGCCTCGTTTTTTAACATCATTAAATCCGAAGTACTGATATTGAATATAAAGTCACACGTTTAGGCAACATAACCACATAAAGACACAAATAAAACAAAAATAAACTCTCCTTGCAAGGTTGCAAATGTAGTCTGTGGTAATTCTAGTTATGTAAATAAAAGTGTTAAGTTAAACTCAATAATAATAAAATCTTGTTACAAATCTCGTGGCTTATATATACAGTCTTTGGGCTGTCCGTGGCTGGCGTTGAAAATCCCGTGGCAGTCCGTGACTGCCGCCGGAAATGACGTGGCTGTAGCTGGCTGTTATTTTTTTTTTTTGTTTGTTTATTGAAAGAAAATCAGTACCATTACAGAAAAATTGCTCTGTGAATACTCATACTGTACAAGGCTTAGCTGGCTGTTATTGTGGCTGTCCGTGACTGCCGCCGGAAATGACGTGGCTGTAGCTGTCAATCGTCATGGGCCCTATTTCAATACTCGCACTGCGCCCTACACCCTTCTGTGAAGTGCGCTTAGAGGAAGTGCGCAGTAAGGCTTCGAGTGCGTAGTACACAAGTGTGCAAATAATTGCCGAATTGGGACACTGAGCATTACGTCATCGATCGTGACGCATGCTGGGATGCTGGTCGCTGTTTGAGCTTTTTTAAAAATCTTTATTAACAGCTTTCAAATAAACAAACAAACAAACAAACAAACAAACAATTATTTGACTAAATTTAAATTAATTGCTGTCCCCATTTATAAACATTCAGAGCATGAATAAATATCATTAATCGTCTTAAAATGAACTTCTTTCACCTGAAAATACATGTTTTCAGAAAAGGTACTTGACCCATTGCTCCACCTTCTTCTCAAAATTCCCACCCAGCAATGGATTGTGGGTAATACCCTTCACCCAAGTCCACATCGCTGCGGACTTGGGTGAAGTGCGGATCAAGGGTGCAAAAGGGGCGTGGTCAACTTCCGCACTTGAGAATAGAGCTTTCTACAGCAGCTAAAAATAGATTGCCGCAAAGCACTCTGGGAAATATGGTCATACAAACAAGCTACATTTTAGTATTGATTCCTATGGGACTGAGTCGCTCAGATCTAGCTAATTTTTTCGTCTCCTAAAGATTTTCCAACAGCAAGGAACTTAACGCTGCTGCTGGGGGAGGTGCTAATCGGACTCTAGACGCCCAGATCGGATGTTGGAGAGGACTTTTTATCCCTTTTCCAAAGCCGGTAAAGTCAATAGTATAACGCTGCAGACCCGGAGACGCCAGTTTCAGGCCGACACCACGTGAAACAGCTGGAAAGCTACACGGGCTAAGCTAAAGACAGAAGAAGCAAAGCGGTGGTAGTTTTTAAGTTGGACAAGCGGATTTTAACTGTGTGGAGCAGATCAAGAAAAGCACGTACCGGGTATATTTGTTCCTTCCTGGAGGGGAAAGTCCTACATCCGAGAATGACCAGCCGCCGGTCGTAACGACCCTCTCAGTCGTGGGTTATCCAGGAGGAGCAGCGGAGGAGAATTAATGCAGGACGCAGCGTTGTTAACGGAGAGTTAGAGGCAGAGATGTTAACGGAGAGTGAAGGCAGCGTTGTTAACGTAGAGTGGAGGCAGCGATGTTAACGGAGAGTGGAGGCAGCGTTGTTAACGGAGAGTGGAGGCAGCGTTGTTAACGGAGAGTGGAGGCAGCGTTGTTAACGGAGAGTGGAGGCAGCAGTGTTAACGGAGAGTGGAGGCAGCAGTGTTAACGGAGAGTTAGAGGCAGCGTTGTTAACGGAGTGTTAGAGGCAGCGTTGTTAACGGAGAGTTAGAGGCAGCGTTGTTAACGGAGAGTGGAGGCAGCGTTGTTAACGGAGAGTTAGAGGCAGCGTTGTTAACGGAGAGTTAGAGGCAGCGTTGTTAACGGAGAGTGGAGGCAGCGTTGTTAACGGAGAGTTAGAGGCAGCGTTGTTAACGGAGAGGTAGAGGCAGCGTTGTTAACGGAGAGGTAGAGGCAGCGGTGTTAACGGAGAGTGGAGGCAGCAGTGTTAACGGAAAGTTAGAGGCAGCGTTGTTAACGGAGAGTTAGAGGCAGCGTTGTTAACGGAGAGTTAGAGGCAGCGTTGTTAACGGAGAGTTAGAGGCAGCGTTGTTAACGGAGAGTTAGAGGCAGCGTTGTTAACGGAGAGTTAGAGGCAGCGTTGTTAACGGAGAGTGGAGGCAGCATTGTTAACGGAGAGTGGGGGCAGGGGTGTTAAAGGAGAGTTGAGGCAGGGGTGTTAACGGGAGTTAGAGGCAGCGTTGTTAACGGAGAGTTAGAGGCAGCGTTGTTAACGGAGAGTTAGAGGCAGCGTTGTTAACGGAGAGTTAGAGGCAGCGTTGTTAACGGAGAGTGGAGGCAGCATTGTTAACGGAGAGTTAGAGGCAGCGTTGTTAACGGAGAGGTAGAGGCAGCGTTGTTAACGGAGAGGTAGAGGCAGCGTTGTTAACGGAGAGTTAGAGGCAGCGTTGTTAACGGAGAGTGGAGGCAGCATTGTTAACGGAGAGTTAGAGGCAGCGTTGTTAACGGAGGAGAGTTAACAAGGAGGCAGCGGTCCAGCTGAACGTCTGGGCCAAACAGCATGTCCACCCAAACATCCATGAAAAAGGCTTTTGACCGTGATGGGAATAATGGCATTTAAAACAACAGCGCAGCTAGCGAGGGTTAGTTTTTACTTTCACTTTCATTTGAGCTAGCGCTTCAGTTCTGGTGATCGATAACTAGCAGGGTCGCCATCAAGAAAAGCTCTCTGGTATGTTTTTTTTTGTCAAAACAACTTCCTCCATTTTATGCCTTCATATCGATGTCAAAACGCTCTGAAACTGTATATTTTCTATTGTTAATGCGGCTTATCAGTATGATCCTTCCCAGCAGCCTTTGCGTGGTGACGTCAACTGTAGAATACCCTATTGGGACACCCTACGCACTCGCACCCCTGGCCGGGAACGCGCAATTGAAGGGCGCAAGGGTGCAAGTGCGAGTATTGGGATTAGGCCTGTATCTCGACGGACAGTTATTTTTGGGGGCATGTCTCCGTCACCCTCCGCGAGCCCGTCCGAGAGCCCTGGCGTCGACGCAAAATGGCGCTGCGTGTCTCCGTACTGACGCAGACGGACAAGTATAAATTAGGCTTAAAAGGCAAAGCCAAGCCTGTACAAAATAGAATGATGGTCACCTATTGTAACTCCAGATTCTTTAAGTATAGATGCAGCCCTTTAAGGTGGCGGACCTCACTGGTTCTGGAGGGCTAAATAGGCTTATACCGGACTGGAGCCCGCCCAGTAGGCGGACATGCATTAAACTTCTTCAGTGATTGGTTAGGGAAGGGAC
>SSNS01000149.1:833671-851171 GCA_006937985.1 Aphyosemion australe | reverse complement strand
TTATTAACTTATGTTTCCTGAGGATAAAACCTCTTGAGATGACCCCTCTCGTTTTTGAGGGTCTCCTAATTCAGCTCAATCAATCAATTTATCCATCCATCCATCCATCCATTTTCTCCCGCTTATCCGGAGTCGGGTCGCGGGGGCAGCAGCTTAAGGAGGGAAGCCCAGACCTCCCTCTCCCCAGCCACTTGGGCCAGCTCCTCCGGGGGAATCCCAAGGCGTTCCCAGGCCAGCCGAGAGACATAATCTCTCCAGCGTGTCCTGGGTCTTCCTTTGGGTCTCCTCCCGGTTGGACGTGCCCGGAAAACCTCACCAGGGAGGCGTCCAGGAGGCATCCTAATCAGATGCCCGAGCCACCTCAACTGGCTCCTCTCGATGTGGAGGAGCAGCGGGTCTTCTCCGAGCCCCTCCTGGATGACCGAGCTCCTCACCCTATCTCTAAGGGAGAGCCCAGCCACCCTGCGAAGAAAACTCATTTCGGCCGCTTGTATCCGTGATCTCGTTCTTTCGGTCACTACCCAAAGCTCGTGACCATAGGTGAGGGTAGGAACGTAGATCGACCGGTAAATTGAGAGCTTCGCCTTCGGCTCAGCTCTCTCTTCACCACGACAGACCGGTACAACGCCCGCATCACTGCAGATGCAGCACCAATCCGCCTGTCGATCTCACGCTCCACCCTTCCCTCACTTCGTGAACAAGACCCCGAGATACTTAAACTCCTCCACTTGGGGCAGGACCTCGTCCCTGACCTGGAGAAGGCATTCTACCCTTTTCCGACTCAAGACCATGGTCTCGGATTTAGAGGAGCTGATTCTCATCCCAGCTGCTTCACACCCGGCTGCGAACTGCTCCAGCGAAAGCCGGAGATCACGTTCTGATGAAGCCAACAGGACCACATCATCTGCAAAAAGCAGAGACCTGATCCTTAGGCCACCAAAACGGATCCCCTCACCACCTTGGCTGCACCTAGAAATTCTGTCCATAAAAGTTATGAACAGAATCGGTGACAAAGGGCAGCCTTGGCGGAGTCCAACTCTCACCGGAAACGAGCCCGACTTACTGCCGGCAATGCGGACCAAGCTCTGACACTGGTCGTACAGGGACCTAACAGCCCGTATCAAGGGGCCTGGTACCCCATACTCCCAGAGTACCCCCCACAGGGCCCCCCGAGGGATGCGGTCAAACGCCTTCTCCAAATCCACAAAACACATGTAGATTGGTTGGGTGAACTCCCACGCACCCTCCAGGACCCCCCCAAGGGTATAGAGCTGGTCCAGTGTTCCACGGCCAGGACGAAAACCACATTGCTCCTCCTGAATCCGAGGTTCGACTATCCGACGGACCCTCCTCTCCAGAACCCCTGAATAGACCTTACCAGGGAGGCTCAGGAGTGTGATCCCCCTGTAGTTGGAACACACCCTGCGGTCCCCCTTTTTAAATAGGGGGACCACCACCCCGGTCTGCCAATCCAGTGGAACTGCCCCCGATGTCCACGCGATATTGCAGAGCCACGTCAACCAACACAGCCCCACTGCATCCAGAGCCTTAAGGAAATCCGGGCGGATCTCATCCACCCCCGGAGCCTTGCCACCGAGGAGTTTTTTGACCACCTCAGTGACCTCAGCTCCAGAGATTGGAGAGCCCAACCCAAAATCCCCAGACTCTGCTTCCTTCCTGGAAGACGTGCCGGTGGGATTGAGGAGGTCTTCGAAATACTCGGCCCACCGATTCACAACGTCCCGAGTCGAGGTCAGCAGCACACCCTCCCCACTGTAAACAGTGTTGGTAGTGCACTGCTTTCCCCTCCTGAGACGCCGGATGGTGGACCAGAATCTCCTCAAAGCCGTACGGAAGTCTTGTTCCATGGTCTCACCGAACTCCTCCAATTTAGGATAGCTGAAATACCACTTGGCTTAAAAGAAACGATCAAAGAACTAAATAAAAACAAAAATAATGACTTCACTTCCTAGTAATGGTTTTAACATAAAAGAAAGAAACTTAGAACAATTGCAATTGCATTCAAACATGAACTTGAAATGGTTCTCCATGCCTTCATCTCCTCCCGTCTAGATTACTGTAACACACTTTTCACATGTTTTAACAAAAAAGCCCTTGAGCGCCTTCAGTTGGTCCAGAACTCTGCAGCGAGGCTCCTAACTGGAGCAAACAGAAGAGCTCACATCACTCCTGTTCTGGTGTCTCTGCACTGGTTCCCATTAACTTTAGAATCCTGACTAGAACTTTCAGGGCTCTACATGGCCAAGCTCCTCCTTATGTTACTGAACTGTTAAAGCCTTATGCTCCAACCCGAGCCCTCAGGTCCACAAACCAGAACCTCCTAGAAGTTCCACAGACCAGATAGAAAAGTCCAGGTGATCGCTCTTTCCAGGCTGTTGCACCCCGACTCTGGAATGAACTTCCTTCATCCTTACGTGTTCCTGACAGTCTGGACACCTTTAGAAAGCAGCTGAAGACCCTTTTGTTTAAATCTTTTATGTTTTATTCCTTTTTTAACTTGTATTTATAATCATCTTTTACTTGTTTTATCATTTTTAATTTTGTGACTTTCTGATTTTTAATGATTTTCTGTTTTGTTTCATGATGATTTAACTTTTGTTTTGTTGATCTTTGTGAAGCACTTTGATTCTGTTTCTGTGATAAGTGCTATACAAATAAAATGGACTTACTTACAAAAAGATGCGACATGTAAATAAATAACCCTTGTTTTTGAATAAACAAAAAGAGATAATCGATCTTATTTCCATAGGGAGCCTGTTCCAGTCTGCTGGGCTTTGATACTAAAGGCCTTCTCTTCAACAATAAAAGAGATTAGTTCGTTACTCCTATACTGACCGTCAAAAGGAACCAAATACATTTTTAGATGCAATGGGAAATCAAAAATGTACATTTAAAAATGAAGGATACCAATGAAACCTCCGTCTCGCCTGCAAAGGAAGCCAGGCCAGGCGTTGGTACAGTGGTGTGTATTAAATGGACAAAAGGCAGCATCAAGAAGATGGAGACATGAAGTAGGAGCATTTTGGTAAACAATGTCTTATTTTAATTTAGCTCCCATAAATGATCCCATGGGTCAGAACTCGCTCTGATTGGTTCTGTTGGACCAGAACCCTGACGGGTTTTTGCTCAATCTTCCTTCCGGGTTCATCTCTGATCTCCATCCTGTTTTTGGGTCCATCAGAACCGGCCTGGTGAGCGTGGAGGAGGTGGAGCGGCACCAGACCACCTGCCCAGAGGAGAAGGTGAATCCTCATCAGAACCCTCTGACCCAACCATGTGGCTCCCTAAGGGCTCCTTCTGAATATTTGGATATTCTGATTTGTTTCACTTCCTACAGTCGGGTCCGATGGTCCGGTTCTACTCACCAGGTTGCTTGTTTGGACTCTAAGAAGCTCTAACAGCAGAACTTTATTATTTATGTGTTTTTCTGTTTTCTCAGGAGTTTTGCTTTAATGAAACTCGTTAAGTTGGGGAATAAAAACCAGGTTTAGTCTGAACTAACCAAAGTTTTATGTTTATCCAGTCTCCTACATTTAGGCGCTTTGGTTCTGGTCCCACGAGGGTGTATGAGAACCGGTCCAACAGCCACATCAGGCCTCTGAACAAGCTGCTTCCTAAGACGCTCAGGTACCAGGTTCTGGAAACTTGAGGACAAACTGAAGAGCTTGAATGTTCCTCAGAGATTAAATCAGCAACCAGACTTCATTTCACAATCACTTTTCATTGTTTCCGTGTTTAAAGATCGTTTACAGCCCAAATAAATGAGTAGAAACCCAATAACCCCATCACATGATGATCATGATGATGATTTAGTTTATATTCCTGAGTCTTTGTTCTGGACTGCTCTCTGAGGGACATGTCTGTGTTCTGGTTCTGGACCCGGTTGGATCCGACAGCAGCATCCAGCTCTCACCCCCGACCTCCTCCCCCATGGCCTCCAGGAACGACTACTTCATCATCAGTCCCATCCGTCCTCCAGGAATCCTGATACAGGGGAGACACTTCCAGCACACACACGTCCCTGTCCCGGTCCCCGTGAAGAAACCGGTCCAAAGGTGAGATCCTTGTTCCGGTTCTGGAGTGTAATCCCTTCAGACTCAGTTTGTTGTGTTTGGGTCGGCCTCCTCAGCTGGGCTCATCCTCTCTCACCTACAAATGTTACCTACAAAGTGGCCGGAGCAAACAGGTTTAAACGATTGATGTTCTTGGTTCTTTAGAAATGAGCTGTCGTCTACGCAGCAGGAAGTAGAGGTGGACAGCATCGTCCTCACCTGTCCGGAGGTCTCAGGTACGTCCACACCTGGATCCTCTCCAGCGGGTTTGTCTTTATTCCACCTGTTTTTACTCTGAGACACAAAGAACAGGAGAGAATAAAAACTCAGCTTCAGGTTTAATCCCAGCAGGATTCTTATAAAAGGTAAGTGGTCTGTATTCATGTAGCACCTTGCAGGGTCCTATGACCCCCCAAGGCACTTTACAACACACCAGTCTTTCACTCATTCACACACTAGTGGTGATGAGCTACATCGTAGCCACAGCTGCTCTGTGGCTCACAGACGGCAGCCTCCGGTCCTTCAGACCGCCACCAGGGGGTAGAGGTCAACCGATATTAGTTTTTCTATTGCCGATACCGATATGTAGGAGAAATGCTGCGGCTAGATTCGCCTGTGTACTGGGGGGCGGCTGATGGGGGGCGTTTGTGACAGACTGAGCGGGGCAGGACCAGAACTCCTCTGCCACCGTCACCCCATAAAACAAATACGGAATAATAATCCAGTAAAATAACCCTGAATTAAACAAGAACTTCAGAATCGGCCCATGTTTGATCTGAGATCAGATGAATGGTTTAATCTGACGCCGGACGACCGGTTTAATCTGACGTCGGGTAACTGTTTTAATCTGACGTCGTACGACCGGTTTAATTTGACGTCGGGTGACCGATTTAATCTGACGTCGGGTAACTGTTTTAATCTGACGCCGGACGACCGGTTTAATTTGACGTCGGGTAACTGTTTTAATCTGACGCCGGACGACCGGTTTAATCTGACGTCGGGTAACTGTTTTAATCTGACGCCGGACGACCGGTTTAATCTGACGTCGGGTAACTGTTTTAATCTGACGCCGGACGACCGGTTTAATCTGACGTCGGGTGACCGGTTTAATCTGACGTCGGGTGACCGGTTTAATCTGACGTCGGGTGACCGGTTTAATCTGACGTCGGGTGACCGTTTTAATCTGACGTCGTACGACCGGTTTAATTTGACGTCGGGTTACTGGTTTAATCTGACGCCGGATGACCGGTTTAATCTGACGTCGTGTGACCGGTTTAATCTGACGCTGGACGACCGGTTTAATCTGACGTCGGGTAACTGTTTTAATCTGACGCCGGACGACCGGTTTAATCTGACATCGGGTGACTGGTTTAATCTGAGATCAGCAGATCCGATGCTGTCTGTGGCTCATCTTAAACACCTTTGGTACGTTCATACTGTGTGTTTTTTCGTAATTCTTTTACTTTTTGTTCATCTGGACCCTGCTTCAGCACAATAAGGTAAAGAAAGATCTATCTGTGTTTTATAAAGAACAAAAAGTAAAAGAATCATCTTAAACACGTTTGTTCCGTTAAACGAAGCCGTTTGACACTAAATGTTTCAGTTAAACATCAACTGTTTTGTGGTTTTAGTGAAGCGTTTCCATGGAGATGAACAGAAACATCAGTTCTGGTTTCTGTTTCAGGAGAAGAAACTCTGAACATTAAACGTCGAGTCCAACAGAGGAGGAAACCACTGGAGAACGTCTGCGTCTCTTCTCAGATCGAAGCATCTCAGGTGGGCGAAGCTCAGGGACCTCGTTACCCATAATTCATAGCACCGCTCAGCTTTGTTTTCAGGGACACGTAGAGTTCCTGTTCAGGGTTTGAAGCAGAGGTCAAAGTTCACTCATTCCTTTCTTTTGTCTGAATAGAAAACAGGAAAGCGTTGGACTGGTAGCGTATGTCTGTGCTGCTGTCTAGTCGTGTCGTCCATGTTCTCTGTCTCATGTGAAGCGTCTCGGTTCTGGTGAGACCCCACCAAACCTTCATGAGAACCTTTCTTCTCTCCTGCAGCCGCTTGTCTTCCACTCCGTTTGTCTGAAGTGCAACAAGCCGAGCGACGACGTCAGCAGGTGTCAGATCTGTGGGAGCGGCGAGTCGCTGCTGCCCTCCCATCAGACTGCTTCTCCGTCCCCCAGACCCCCCATCAGAACCCAGACCTGCTCCAGTCCAAACAGTCTCCAGCAGAACTTTTACAAACCCAGCACCACCACCAGGGAGATTCTACCGGTACGAGTCACTAGCACCAGAGGGACGGTTCTTCCTGTCAACTGTAGCAGGACCCCCCTTTTAGCTGGGATCTCAACCTCATGTGGGACCGGGACCAGTACCGGAACCGGGAACCCGGCCAAAGGGAGGAGGAGGACGGCTCAGCAGCATGAGCTCAACGACCCCAGTAAGTAGAACCCAGAGAAGCCGAAGTGGAACGTCCTGTAGTTCGGCCCAGGATCTGCAAACTGGAGCTGGTGGGTCCAAAGGTCAAAGATCAAAGACTCAGTTAAACCAGAACTTGACTGGGCCGTGATGCTGAGACAAGGTCATCTGTAACCGAACTGGGTTTCTGTCTGTTTGGGTTAAGGTTCAGGCTGGTTTGTCTCCACCAACAGAGACCCAGTCAGGTACTGGTTTAAGTCCAGTCATACCCATTAGAGATCAGGAGGTTGGCTTTTATTTGAACCCTGGAGACTAAAACGGCTCAAATGTCTCCTTCAGTCGTTCTGTCCAGTGATGACGAAGAGGAGGCGGACAGCGCCAGCACAGGAAGTGTGAACAGATTGGACAGCGTGTCCCCACGACCAGCTGACTCGGCCCACTCATCTCCAGCGCCCTCTGGAGGCCGGGTGGAGGCGGCAGTGAAAAGCACCGCTGAGGAAGAGGAGTTTAACACAGATTTCCTCGACAACGTCAACATGAAGATCACGATACCACGGAGAGCTCGGATGAAGGACCAGGTAGGATCAGCTGGGGGTGGGGGTGGGGTCTCCGGATCCGTTTGATGCAACAGTCGCCAAGTAACTACCCTCCTGATCAAATTTGTTTGTTTTTGGGTTTTTTTGTTGTGTTTTTCCAGTTTGGGAATCAGCCTCCTGCACCAATCCCATCAAGGACTAAGAGACCCAAAATCATGTCCAATAAGTGTGACAGCATCATCCTGGAGTGTCGAAGCGTCCGAATAGGAACTCTGCGTCGGATGGTGACGAAGCCCGTCATCGTGAGTGTTTAGATGTGTTTAGTTCTGAAGGAAACATCAGCGACGTTCCCATTAGAACCTTTAGTGAGGAAAACCATCCGTAAACAAACACAAAATATTCCAGATGAAATAATTAAACATGTTTTTGTTTTTCCAGTTTTCTGTCGACCAAATCCAGCTGGAGACGGAAGGTAAGAAGCAGCTTGGAGAATTTCAGGGAATACCGGAATATTGTGGAATTGTGTTTTGTTTCTTCTTGAAGACAACTAAAGAACTTCTGGACCAGAGAATCTCTGTAATGATGCTTTCACATCTGGCCCAGCCCTGGTTAGGCTTATTGTGTTCACATCTGGGTAATCTGGGCGTTTTCCGTGCTCAGCTGACCGGCTTTATTGGACCTGCTCTCCGGAGGTTTGCTTCGTGCTGAGCCGACCCCACACACCAACTACCGACTGATTGACCGTCTGAAATTCACGCCTACCTATAGAGGGAGCCTCTGATTGGTGATTCATTATCAGTCTGGATGCGTTGGAGTAAACATCTCCTCTGACTCCTGCTCCAGCGTGAGGACAGCCTGATGTGGGAGGAGCCCACAGCAGCACCGCTGCTCAGTCAGCAGGAAGCTGTGTGCTTCATGTCAGAGTCTCCAGGAGCAACACCGCTCAGGGCCACCTTTGTTTACTAACTTAAGGAGGACAACGCGGACTTCGCCCCACGTCTTTTGCCCCGCCCACGTGCTCAGAGACATTTGCGTTCCTGAGAAGGATACGTGAACTAAACCTAGCCACGTGGGGGCGGTCCAACGCTAGACCGGACTGGGCCAGGCAAGGTGTGAAAACTCCACAAAGGGTTCTGTCCTGGGATCTCCTCTCAGTGCACAGAGGGAGAAGATCAGGAGAATCCTGATCAGAACCACCTCAGCAGCTACCAGAACTCACTCGCAACCTGTAAGAAACATTCCACCTATTCCTGGTCCAGAACCAGAACCTCAGACCTGGAAGTGCTGGCTTATCCTTGCTCTGACCCAGGACACAGGTTCATAAAGACTACAACCCAGATCAGAGACCAGGAACATCGTAGTCTGTGTTTTTCACATAAAGAGCTTGGAAGCCTGAGTTGTTGTTATGATTCCCAAAAGAATTCCTAAAGTAAGTTTTGATTAAGGGAACAAGTCCTTAAATGGGTCCAAGAATTCCAAAACCATATGTACCTTGCGGTGTCTAATGTACCAAAGGTCTACCATCTCCAACCTGCTTTCCTATATAAATGAGTGATGTTGTCATGGCTGCTGAGAAAAGCTGATTTAACAGGTCATTAGCTTAGACACACCCCCTTACATCAGCACGGCCCAACCCACTTCAGCTTTACGATATATAAACCCTGGTCAAGGGTAATGCTAATCGCAGAACTATAGGCCAAGCTACTGCTGAAGCTAGCCTGAGCTAACGCTCAGCTGAGCCACCGCTTACGCTAGGCCAAGCTACTGCAGAAGCTAGCCTGAGCTAATGCTATTGCTCGGCCGAGCCACCGCTAAGCTGAGCTACTGCTAAACCTAGCCTGAGCTAACGATAACGCTCGACCTAGCCACCGCTAATGCTAGGCCGAGCTACTGTTAAAGCTAGCCTGCGCTAATGCTAATGCCCAGCTGAGCTACTGCTAGGTAAATCCACTGCTAATGCTAGCTCGAGCTAGGGAAATGCAACAAAGAAGAATGTCGGAGCACACGTGACAAAGCTGTACTGAGTTTTGAGCTTCAGGCAGCATCATAGAGCCATCGGGTTAATCGGCACCAAGCTCATTTAATATTCATTTTCCTGCCAAGTGGGCGGGGCTACTGGTCTTGTAGGGCTTTATTATGGGGTTAAGCCTGGTTTATACTCTCTGTGAGCTCCGCAACGGAGAGACGCACACGGAGCGTCTGAAAGGTTTTCACATTGAACTTCTGTTCAGGCAGCGGAGTGCTGCAAAGCAATTCCCCGCCAGGACAACAGAGGGCGTAGCGCTATTCTGTGATATCCTGCCACCATGACGCTCATGTATCCGGTTCACGATAGTGTATTTACTCATGTTTTTACATTGTTTTAATGTATTTCAGAGACTTTTTAACACGGACTAATTTGTCCTTCATTCTCCTTCACCTCTTCATCCAGTCGCCACCTCTAAACCCACGTTTCCATCCACGTTTGCTCCGTATTTTGTACTCCTTCAGTCACGGGTGAATAAACGTTCATATTTTCGGACTTTTCCGCGATGCGTTCTTCAATCTATTCTGGGTCTTCCGCTAAATATTTTTTTACTTATTAACGGAGCAACGGCGGTGCTGGTGACGAAGTTACAGGAAGCGTCGTCCTGACCAATCACAAGCTTGCGGTCTCCGTCACTTTCGACGGATGTTTAAAATTTCGGACAGCCCTTGCGCCGACGCAAAATGGCGGTGCGTGCGTCCGTTTCACGCAGACGGACCGAGTATAAACCAGCCTTTAGATTTGGCCATTTATTGGGGCTCCTGGGCCATTTTGAGCCCCAACAAAGTTTTAGATCCAAGAACAGTTTCCTATTGCAAAAGAAAACGTTCTAACACTTCACTGACAGAACCTTAGAACCCAAGACCTGCTGGAGAGGTCCAGTTCTGTTTGGTTCCAATGAGTAAAGATGCTTTCTAGTCCTAAGCTGAGACCATGTGGTCTGTGCTGATCCGGTCCATTTGGGTCTGGTCTGTGTTTTTGTGCCATCAGGTCTGGAGAGAGGCAGTGTTGAGAAGGTTTGTCTTCGCGCGTCGGAACTGATCAGCTGTGAGTGGTGCAGCGTCCGGAAACTACCCGTCTTGTTCTTCCAGACCAGCATGGACGAGTGTGTCCGGCTTCGCTCACAGCTCAAGATGTCCCAGGAGAACGGTGGCCAGTGGTTCGACTCTTCTGCTGATGGTGAGTAAAACGCTCTCCTAGAGGAACCTCCAGGTGCAGAACATCTGGACGCACCTCCTCACACGTCCTCTCTGGGTGTGATGTTTGTGTTTTACTTATTTGTGATTAGTTGGACCTCATGAACATGTAGGGCTGGGTGATACAGCCTAAAATCAATATCACGGTATATTGAGGAGTTCACCTCTAACGATAAATGGACGATAACTACATGTATGCTCAAAACCAAAAGTTGTCCACTAGATAGGGCTGTCACGTGTATCACGTTGGGTCACATCATGTGACTCCAGGTGCCACAGCTTCTTAAAGGGACATGACCGTCACCAACCTACACACATCTTTTCTTTTTTTCATTACCAAATTTACGATTCGAGTCAGAGATTTTGATAACGACAAATTTTCAATTTATCGCCCATCCCTATGAACATGTAAATCATTTATATCCTAAAATAAATCACGAAATTAGAAATTGAAATACCCAGTCAATCAGAAAAGCAAAATCTGAATATTATAAGAACCAGTTTCTGATGAGTGGTTCTGACCCCAAACGTTCTGGCAGACTGTCAAGGCTATGGAAAATACCAGTAAGTCCTCACACCTGCCAAATGCAATCAAATCTGAGGGCATTGTTGTCTCAGATAAAACTAAAATGGTAAATTCCTTCAATAATCACTTCATCAAGTCTGGTCATGCCCTTGCTACAGCTTCACCCACCTCTGGGGTCTCTGACCTCCACTCAGCTATATGCAATGATTCCCTCCCCATAACCAATTCCTGTTTCTCCATTCAGTTGTTTCAGGTAGACGAGGTACTTGACAAGTTACTCAGGTTAGATCCTCATAAATCAGCTGGACTGGATACTCTTGACCCTTTCTTTCTGAAAATTGCAGCACATGTTATTGCTGCACCTATTACCCATCTATTTAGTCTGTCCATACAAACTGGTGCAAACTGTTTTGATGACTTGTACATATTATATATGACATCAGTCCTTTGTCTTTATGTCTAGCTGTTTTATCTTATCTTTATCTGCATTTCTTTTTCTTTATCTCATCTGTTTTTTATCTTATCTGTTTGTGTAAAGCTAACCATGTGTCTGTTGCTGCTGCCTCTTGGCCAGATCGTCGTTGTAAATGAGAATGAGTTCTCAATCGACTCATCTGGTTAAATAAAGGTTAAATAAATAAATAAAAATAAATAAAAAGAAATTGAAATATTAAAACTGGATATCGGGTCAACTGGGGGTTCAGCCTCTTCAGCTCTGACCAGAACTGGACCAGACCTGCGGTTCTACTCTGACTGAGGTTTCTGACCAATAGCAGGGTCCAGATGGAAACCGACACTGACGCAGAGTAGAAGTGGGTGGGGCCTAAACCACCACCTTTACTCTGGCATAACCTCTGACCTCTTGATGGTATTCACGTGGTGTGTGTTTTTATTGACCGGGTCAAGTGTGTCTCTGGTCTGCAGGGATGGATGAAAAATACATCGTTCTGATCTTTGAGAATGGTCTGGTGATGAAGGAGCAGATGATCCTGGAGGACATCCTGCACTTCATCGGTAGGAGCAACAAGGTCAGCAAGTTCCCATCCAAGCTGAGCTTTGAGGAGGCCAACGTCCGACTGGTCAACTACAACAAGGCATCCAGTCAGAAGTGGGAGAAGGTAGGCGCACCTTCTGGCCCTGCAGCAGCTGATCAGCCGTCGTGTAAAAACTGATTAAGAGCAAGTTAAGAAATGTTCAACTGAAGTTTGATTTGAATTCATTTGTTCTATTTTCGATTGAAGACAAAAAAATTAGAAATGAAAAAAACAAAAAATGTCTTTTCATATTTTCTGGTTTAGTCTGGGATCAAAAATATGAAAATGGTAAAACGGCCTCTGAGCCGACGCTGATTTTAATATTTCATGTGTCGGGTTTACGTCGACAGGTGTCGTACCGATGTAGGTGTCCCCGACAGAACGTGTCCCCGAGTCAGGAGCGCGCACTGGGCAGGAAGCACAGAGTCACTCCACTGCAGCTGGATTACGGTAGCCTAGTGAACTAGACCAATTCTTGCTTTGCAGAGTTTGGTCTAGGCACGCTTCATTGGAATCCTCGCAGCCCAAACCACTGCTGTGTCTATCCAATCACAACTCGCTATAGTTTTGGTTGGGCCAATCACAGCGCTCTATATTGTGGGCCAATCACAGAGCGGGAGTAGCCGATGACGTCAGCGCTGCGGCCGCGAACCCAAGCAACATGGCGGCAGCGCCGGAGCCACGTTCTTTTGAAACGGCTTTGTCATCAACATTGGATTATTTAGACTCCAACGTGCGTAAGTCTGTCTGATATACTTAGCGGCTTCTTATTGTTATCAAACAAAGTAGTGCAATGTCCCAGTACACCTGATATTCACATGTTTTTATACAAAAACCACAGAAATCATTGACGCCATTAGTGGGTCCCGCTTTTCCATCGCTGCGATTACGTCACGTTGTTCGTCACTCTGATTGGTCCTAGCGCTATCCAATTGCGTGCTGACATTTTGAAAGACAACCGTAGATCCCGCCTCACGACTGAGAGCCGTCAATGGTTCGTGGCCAGACTATATATTCACATGTATAGGATGGCTTGCCAGGCTAGGATTACGGACAACTAGACGTGGAATTAGGTTTTAGTTTAGTGAAAAAACTGGAAGATGAGTGTCGTTCAGGCTGTCCATTCATTCCAATTCATTTATAAAGCACTAATAAAAAACAGTGACGTGCTGTACAATAAAAACATATAAAAATAAAATAATCCAATACAATTATACAAGTCACAGTAAAACCAACCACTTCAGTCAAAGCCAGAGAAAAAAGGTGAGTCTTCAGGTGAGATTTAAACATAATGAAAGAGTCTGCCTGTTTTACATGTGCAGGCCGCTCGTTCCACAACCTGGGACCAATCAGAGAGACAGCTCTGTCTCCTCTGCTCTTGTGTTTGGTCTGAGGAACCACGAGTAGTCCACGCTCAGCTGATCGAACAGACCGCACAGGCGAAGTAAGTAATTCTGACAGGTAGTGCGGGGCAAGGCCATTTTGGCATTTATAAACAAATAACAGAATCAGTTAGGTACCAGACCAGGAGCCAATGAAGGGCCGATGGGACTGGTGTCATATGGTCGTGCTTACGAGTACCAGTTAAAAACGTGCCGCAGCGTTCTGGACCAGCTGCAGGCGCCCACACAGAGGGCGTTACAGTAGTCCAGTCTAGTCGTCAATAGCATTGCTAAGACGTCTGTGGGTGACAGCAGGACGTGCTACGTTCTATCCAGGTGCTACCCGGTCACTTTAGCCGTGGACACATGCCGTCTACCGGACAGCCTGTCTGTTACCAAACCTCAACACTGGAGTCAGTGGGCTCCTCTCATTCTTGAGAAACAACAACACGTGTGTCAGACCTAAAGGTTGTCCAACATGTTTTAATAAACTGCTCCTCCTTTCCTGAAGAAGGAAGCCATGTCTGCTGTCTTTCTCTTCATCTGCGCTGACATAAACCAATGCTAAACGCTAACGACGTTTCCTCTGCCACCTTCAGTGTAAACAGTCCTGGTAAAGGTCACTGATTAAAATATTACTCAACATTTTACATGAGGAAGATCACGTCACATGACGTGTACACATGCAGTTAGCTAATGTTAGCTAACGGCTATTCTTGCCTGCGAGTTAGCTAGCTATGGGTCCTAAACCACTACAGGAACAGAGTCAGGGTGGAACAAGTGACATAAAGAGTAAAAACACAATCTCCTCACTTACCTTGGTTAAAGAGCCAGTACCACCTAAAGCAGCTGTTGTTGCTGATAACCTGTAGAGACAACAATAGTGCTGTAAAGTTAAAGTCCCAAGTCATCATCACACACTGGTGAAATTACATCTCCCATGGTGGGGAGCGGTGAGCTGCAGCTGTGGCCGCGCTTGGGAACTATGTGGTGGTTTAACCCCCCAATCCAACCCCTTAGTGCTGAGTGTCAAGCGAGGAGGCATTGGGTCCCATTTTTTCAAAGTCTTTGGTATGACCCGACCGGGAATCGAACCCCGATCTCCCAGTCCCGGGGCGGACACTCTACCACTAGGCCACCGGAGCTGGTAATAGACATGTGGAATCATTATTTAGGCGGTTTAGTGCAACTTAGTTCAAATGTAATAATTCAGCCCAAAACCATAATTCTATCTCCATCTTCAGGTTAAACTCCACACTGATCTAGAATCAGCCACAGCTGATGCTGTAGAGCTGCAGGGTGACGTTGTCTCCACCGTACTACGTGGCTGCACTGCACTGGACTGGAATCTCAGCCACTCACCTGCAGATATGACACATTAGGGCTCAGAGCCGCTCGCCTCCTTAAAAAACTTCTTCCTCCCTTTCTTCTAGTGATGGAGGTGGACAGGAAATCCTCCAGCCTGCTGCAGGTTCTCTGTTTGCTCGTTCTCCTGAGCGGTGAGCCTGCTGTGTTTGTGTGCTCATGTTCGCGCGCTTGTTAACGACTCGATTTTCCGACTCAGAAACTCCAAGCGTGCACGGGGGGGGTTGAGGGGAGTTCTGTCAATCACTCCCTCAGTGCCGCTCTCTCGGTCCTCCAGGCGACGCCTCCTTTTGGAGCATTTTTCTAACAGGAAGTGTGGGTGAAGTTAGTCTCCCCCCACGGTGTGACTCACCCTTTAAGCGTTGACAGCTGAGGACGACGTGTGTTCACGGCTAAAGTGACCGGGTAGCGCCTGGATAGAACGAAGCACTTCCTGCTGTCACCCACAGCCTGCAGAATAAAGTAACGACACTCATCTTCCAGTTTTTTCACTAAACTAAAACCTAATTCCACGTCTAGTTGTCCGTAATCCAACTGCAGTGGAGTGACTCTGTGCTTCCTGCCCAGTGCGCGCTCCTGACTCGGGGACACCTACATCGGTACGACACCTGTCGACGTAAACCCGACACATGAAATATTAAAATCAGCGTCAGCCCAGAGGCCGTTTTACCATTTTCATATTTTTGATCCCAGACTAAAACAGAAAATCTGAAAAAAGCCATTTTTGGGTTTTTTGTCCGTTTAATAAACAAATGACTTTTTCATTTCTGATGTTTTTAGTGACAGTAGAACAGAAGGAACACAGACTGATTTGTTTTCCAGACAGATTTATTGTGTTGGTGTTCTGTCTCAGAGGGCCTGATTCTCTAACGTTGTGGGTGTTTAACCCTGGTCCTCTGCAGGTGAAGCCCGCTCAGATCCCCTCCAGCATCACCAAGGTGTCTCCGGCTCCAGCTGCTAGTCAGACCGTCTGCACGAGGATGGCCACCCGCCAGAGGACCAGCGCCTACTTTGAGGAAGAGGACGCGGACATGACAGACCTCCAGCCTTCCTTCTCCGGTCCGATTGAGAAGTAAGTCTGAAGCTTCAGGTTGAGACGACTTTGAGTTAAGGTGAGTTAAAGAACGTGGGTTGGTCAGAGCACGGGCCAGGACCCAGATCCTGATACTTGCCCAGTCTGTTGGTACCAGAACCTTTTCTGTCCCACAGCTGCAGGTACTGATGCTTTATGACCCAGTGGGGCTGAGCAATATCTGGAAATATTTAAAATAACGATATCATTTCAAACAAGAAACGGGATGACTCAGTAACGTTTAAATCGATATAAATATACAAGCTGCCAGTGTTGGGCAAGTTACTTCAAAACTGTAATGCATTATTTATTACTTGTTACTCTCATTTTAAAGTAATTCACTACATTATAATATTACTCATTTTAAAATGAAAGGCCTTACATTACTTTTGCATTACTTTAAGTTACTTTCACCAAACTAATATGGATTTAGCTATCTAAATGTTGCTCATGACGCTCAAGTAGCTCATCATACATCCAGTGGAAGGTGATTCAATTCAATTCAGTTTATTTCTATAGCGCCAAATCACGACAAGAGTCGTCTCAAGGTTCTTCACAAAGTAAACATTCCAATACAGTTCAGTTCATTAAGCCAATCAGTAAAAAGGTTTCCTATATAAGGGACCCAGCAGGTTGCATCAAGACACTGACTAGTGTCCGTGTCTTTTCAGCAAAGTGATGTGGTATCTGATGGGCTAGGGGTTAGATATAACAACAGTTCTTTAGGTGAAGCACACAAAGTGCATTTGACTACAATGTTCTTCATATCCTTATTTATCTCAAACTTAAAGTAACGGGTGTTTGCCCATCTGGAGGGTGTTCTATTTTGCTCTGCAGGTCCTTCTGATCACCTCCATCAGGGCTGGAGGATGATCGCCCCTGGGCATGAACATGCCCAAAGCTGGCCAGGACCCCCAGAAAATGAATTTGCATGAAATAAATGCAACAACAAATTGTACTCTTAGCACGCTGCCATCTGAAATTAACTGAGCATGCAAATGGTGTGTGGGGGGAAGGGGGTGGCTCCACCACCCTGTATTTTGCCTTGGTCCCCAAATGCCTGGATACGGCCCTGGGTGCGGACCTGAGTTTTGACAGTGATCTGAATTTTATGAGATAATTAAATATGACATGCTTATAAATTATTGCTTTATGTTGTTAATCATTTGTAGTGGATAAAAATCTACCTACTTTTCATTTTCAAGAACTTTATTTAGTTTTCTTGTTTTTTATTTGACTATTTTCCTGTCCTCTCTCTTATCCTGTATCTCCTCTCAATTCTCCAGAGAAACTGCTTCCTGGATTTCCTACTTTTCCACATAATGAGCTAGCCTACTTTTGGACTAAGAAGTTCTGAATGCACTGCAAAATGTGCATCCAGAAAATAGCTAAATGTGCGCTGCACGCCGCAGGTGTGGTGATGTCACCTGGATACAGATGAGGCAGCGCGCGTCAGGCATGAGTAAAAGAGAAAGTGCCAGAAAGCAGACATGAACGATCGCGTGTTAAATGTCTTTTGTTTATTTTTTGGTGGCGTGACTTTGAGAATGTTACTGTGGAGGCGGCGCGCGCAGCTGGAGCGCATCCGATAGAAGTCAATAGAAGTCCTGGTGCGCTGGAGTTCATATAAATAAAGTCATATCGAAACTGGACCTTTATTCAGGCTCCTCTGTAATTAGAACCCTGAAGAAACCCCACTAATTGATTCCTGGTTTAAAATGCGTTGTAATGCGCGTTACTGACATTGTACCGAGTAAAATATTACTGATTTTTTTCTGTAACGCCTTACATTACCGCGTTACAGCAAAAAGCAATGCATTACAGTAATTCATTACTTTTGTAACTCGTTACTCCCAACACTGCAAGCCTCTAGCGA
>SSNS01000149.1:806171-826171 GCA_006937985.1 Aphyosemion australe | reverse complement strand
TAGAGGAAGATCATCCTAAACATTGTGTTGTGAGTTTGGGACTGAAGTTCCTGTTGTGTCTCTGCAGCAGGAAGAGCTCATCAGCTGTTTCCTCCTGCTGTCGGGTTTACGGCCATCTGCACCGTTTCTCATTTAGATTAGTTTCAGATTTAAAATGGGACCTTCCTCCATGGAGGAAGATGATTGTTTTCTGTAAACTAGAAAAGCCAAATGAAACCATCCTGAGTTCTAAGGTGGAATAAAATCCAATGCAGATAAACCGGAACATCTGGGAAAAAGATTCTCCTTCATTATTTAAACTCTTCAGATCTGAAGACTGGATGTTTCGTCTCTCCACCACCACCAGGAGAAGCTCTTCGTTTCCCGACTCCACCGCTTTTATGACACAATAAAACAGGCTCCGACATCTCCATCATTTACAGGAAACTCTGGAAAATCCGTGTTTAGATCGGGAGGATCCAACGTGTGGCTCGTGGGCCTTTTATGGCCCATCAGAGGGATAACTCTGGGACAATAGAAGCAGCTGGTTTGTGTTGCGGTTCTTACCAACAGGGACTGAAGAGAAAACACTGATCAATAAAAGTGAACTAAAATCTGAAAGCTGAAGTCAGACCCAGGTGAGTTACAGGTGAGTTTACCTGGTGACCAGCCGCAGGAGAGAGTGACCCAGATCCTGATCCGGTTAGCTTTACCTTAACCCTAACGAGAAAACCACCCACCCATCAGAACCACGGAGTCCGATGGTACCAGAACCTGTTGAGCAGGAGAAAAGACTTAAAGAAAATAAACATCAGTAGCTTCATGTCTGATAAAATCCACAAAAGTGATCAGAGTTCAGACTTTAGTGTGTCGTGTTTCTGTCTGACCCGCTCCGCTCAGGTGGAGCAGCACTGACTTCTAACAGCAAACCTCTGCTTTTATAAACATAGAAAATGTGTTTTGGAATGTCAGGAAGTTCTAGTGAACTAACAGCTGATTAGCTGCTCACTAAAACTGACCTCTGACCCGTTTAAGTTAATTCTGGTTCTGGTACTGCAGCTTTATTAGTCAAAGCGCCGCTCCAGGGGGCTGAAGGGCCCCATGTGGCTCCAGGGCCTGCTGTACATGGTGATGGTTACCCATAATGCACTGCAGTATGTCTGGAGAAAACCAAAAGTGTTTTTCCTTTGATGTCCAGCCTTCTGGAATAAAGGAGAGGGGAAACAGCGCCCCCTCTCGGCACGTCACTCCAGTCCGGAATATATAAAGGGCCCGTGACGTCACGGGGCTGTTTCCCAGGATTGCTACGGGAGTGGGAGGCTGCTGCTCCCGGAGAGAGAGGACCAGGCAGCCGGTGCGGACGCTGACTTTTTGGAGGCAGTTGGTTCGACGTTCTTCTTCCTTTCTCGGAATTTAAAAAGAAACTTTTACATTATTTTTGAAAACCAGGTCGCGGAGTTCCGGGAGCTTCCTAGGCAGGTAAGAACCAGCGGTCGGACCGGGAGAATCCTTTTAATGAGACCGAGCTGCTAGCTAGCAGGCGGGGGGCTATAGAGCTCAGCAGCGTCCCGGTCCGGTTTTATTACCGAACACCTGACACAACTGAGATTCGGTTAAACATCTGTTCGGAACCGCCGCTGGTGCGGGTTTTTAGTCCCTAAACAAGCCCTCCCGCTTTGTTGCGGAGCGCCGCTCTCGCCAGACTTCGTTCAAAAATCGTTCGTTTTAGCGGAGTTGGAGCCTGAAAGCTGGGGGGGTCTGGGAGTGGGGCTGGGGGGTTAGCACGGCACTAACGGGAGGAGGAGGAGGAGGGACGGAATCTGGCAGCCGTCATGGGAATGGACCGACACCACCGGCTGGGTCACTGCACCGTGAAACCTCACATCAGATGGACGGACGGCTGCGGCCTGCGGACCCACGACACCCGGCTGCTGCTGAGCCCGGAGGTGGTTGAGGTGAGGCCCGGTGTGGGTCTGGGGGGGGGTCCTCCTCCTCCCTCGATGACACGTTTTCAGAGTTCTGCTGCTCAGGTCTGACGTGAAAGTTCAGAGTGAGTTTTTCCGGTTTTGCTCCGGTTCTACTGAGTCATTCAAACTACCTGGGCTTTATTTAGCATCTTTAGTCTCCTGCAGGGTGGGGGTTTCTCCTTGCCTGGTGGAGGGTTCTCCTTCAGGGTGGAGGGTTCTCCTTGCCTGGTGGAGGGTTCTCCTGCAGGGTGGGGGTTTCTCCTTGCCTGGTGGAGTGTTCTCCTTCAGGGTGGAGGGTTCTCCTGCAGGGTGGGGGTTCTCCTGCCGGGTGGAGGGTTCTCCTGCAGGGTGGGGGTTTCTCCTTGCCTGGTGGAGGGTTCTCCTGCCGGGTGGAGGGTTCTCCTGCAGGGTGGGGGTTTCTCCTGGCCTGGTGGAGTGTTCTCCTTCAGGGTGGGGGTTTCTCCTTGCCTGGTGGGGGTTCTCCTGCCGGGTGGAGGGTTCTCCTGCAGGGTGGGGGTTTCTCCTTGCCTGGTGGAGGGTTCTCCTGCAGGGTGGGGGTTTCTCCTTGCCTGGTGGAGGGTTCTCCTTGCCTGGTGGGGGTTCCCCTGCCGGGTGGGGGTTTCTCCTTGCCTGGTGGGGGTTCTCCTGCTGGGTGGAGGGTTCTCCTGCAGGGTGGAGGGTTGTCCTGATGCTATCTCTTGACCTTTGAAAGAGTCTTTCTTTACCTCTTCCTCCTGGTTTATGGCTGAATTGCGTCACAGCCATAAAGCTGCTGCTGGTCTCTGAGACCCGAGCTTCTCCATCAGCTGGTTTCAAACATCTGTTGTTCCTGAAGGAGAAGCCAGCCAGGTAGAGGAGGAGGCATGAAGACATGGATGTTAGAACAGCAAATGTCATGTTTGGTTTGGGGCCGTCCTTCCTGAGTGAAACCTGGTTAATCTGGGTTCTGACTGGGTTCTTCTGACTGGAACGATACGTGAAGTCAAACAAACACAGACCACCAGACCTGCTCTGTGGTTGTGTTTAAAGAGCCAGTACCACCTAAAGCAGCTGTAGTTGCTGATAACCTGTATAGATGAGTGTCTAATAGTGCTGTAGACATGTGGAATCACTATTTAGGCAGTTTAGTACATCTAACATAAAATTTAATAATTCAGCCCAAAACCATAATTCTATCCATCTTCAGGTTAAACTCTGCTCCACACTGATCTAGAATCAGCCACAGCTGATGCTGTAGAGCTGCAGGGTGATGGTGTCTCTACCGTGAGTCTGGTGTTTGTGTGTGTGCGCGCGTGTACATACACATGCATGCGCGCACCTGTTAATGACTCATTTTTCCATCTGAAAAACTCAGAGCGCGCGGGGAGGTTGAGGGGGGTGCTGTCCATCACTGCCTCTCTCGGCCTTCCAGGCGACGCCTCCTTTAGGAGCATTTTTCTAACAGGAAGTGTGGGTGAAGTTAGACTCCACCCATGGTGCGACTCACCCTTTAACTCTGGACTTCTTGGTCCACGTAAACCCTCTTTTGTGGTCCTGAGATCTGGATCAGAACTAGAAGAACGATCCTGGTTCCAAGAGTTTGAAATGATGTTCCTTCTCAGGGTGGAGCTGTAGTTCTGAGGTGGTTCCCATCAGGATGTCCTCTGGTCCATGTGTATCTCTCTAGCAGAAGACCTGGGTCAGTTCCAGAACTCTGTGGAGGGACCATAGATCCTCTCTGGTCTGGGAAAGCCTTCAGGATGAGCTGTCCAATCAGCAGGTCTGTTCTTCATTCTTTCCCATCAATCTGGTTTCCATGGAAATGGTACCCAGCATCTTGGGTGATTGAAAGCTGACTTCACTTCACTCCTCATGGAGGAATTTTGGAAACCTTCAGTTGTAGTTCTGAGATTTGGACCAGGAGTGGGTCAGACATCAGGTTCTGGTCTGATTGGGTTTTCCAGATCCTGGTCTCGTTTTGCTGTGGACATGAGTGTAACGTTCCCTGAAGCTGGTAGTGTAATACTCAGAGACAAAGGTTTATGTCAGACGTAGAACCGCTGGGTTCTGGTTCTGATTCTGGTTTAATGTAACGGAGACAACAGGAGGTTCCAGCTGCGGTTGGAATCATCTGGTGGAGGGAAGTCCTGTTCTTGGATCTGTTATGTGGAACAAGACCTGAGATGTTTCTGAACCAGTACTTTGAGTTCAGATGGGTCAGACCCAGAACTGGACTCCTGTTGTTTCTCCAGCTCAGACAGAACCAGCCCGTTTTCTGAGCTGGTAAAACCCAAGTAACCCGTTGGTTCTGGACAGGAAGTGGATTCTGCCTGAAAGGGTGTAGTAACCACCCAAAGCATTGTGGGTAATGGCTGCCATCCAAGTGTCTTATTGTGGATAAGCTGTTTATACGTGTCTTTATCCACTTAACATGCATGAGGAGACTCCGGATTGGGAATGTCGGACAGCAGGCCTGTCTGCTTCCCCGCTGGACCCTAAGCCCCCTCCAGGATCCGGAATTCCTTCCTGTTTCCCTCTGATGGTGAATCTGGGCTCAAGATTCCTGAAAGTCTGGAAGAGAATTTAAAACGAGGAACTTGGCAGTGATCCAGTCAGAGGTGTGTGTGTGTGAGTTTCCTCTTCATGCATCCTTGTCCTAATCCAGTGCTTCTCAATTATTTTTGTGAAGCCCCCCCCCCCGCGCCCCACTGATTGAACCCTAACCCACTCATCGTAAACGGTTAGACTTTATTTTCCAGCCAGTGATTATTTAGAATCATCAGGTTGATGATTTTTACTCCTCAAGGAGAAATTAGAAAGATCTGTTCGTTTTATCCTGCAGTATTCCCATCTGTATCCTGACCTGATTTCCATGTGTTTGATTGGATGATGCGTTCACACGGATGAGCCAAAGCACATTTCTCTGCTGTTCCATCAGCTGAAAGGTGGAGCGTGAACACATGAACAACGGTTGTTGCTTCTGGAAATGATGTCTGCTCCCGTCGTTCCGGATCAATTCCTGCTCATTTTCTGGATCTTTGATTCACTCGTGTTTCCAGGCTTCTCTGAGTCAAACCTTTAGATGTTTGTCGGGCTGAAAAGTCGGAGTTCCCCACACGTGTGGGGGGAAGAGTACGCCAACTTGTGTGTGTTGGCGTTATGGGGTGTCCCTGGCTAACCCATGGTGTATGGGGGAGAACGGTTCTACCACCCGTCCACCATGCAGGTTCTTGTAGAACGTAGGGATTGTAGGTTAATAACAAACATCCATGTTTCCGTAAATCGTTCCGATGGAACCAGCCGTGAGCTGCTGATCTTCCTCGTGACAGGTGAAATAAGGTAGCAGGTAACAGCAGTCAGAACCAGTCAACATGCATAAAACCAGGTGACCTGTAGATGACCTTTGACCTGGTGTCTGGTTTAGGAGGTATTGAGTCCAGCTGACTGATGGTATCACATGGAAACGTGGTCCAACTGGTTCTGGAGTTGTGACAGTAAAGGAGGACGGTCTCCTGTTCCGGGTTTGGACTCTGGCCCTGCGGTTCCTGCTCTCCCTGTAAAGGAGCCCTGCCCATCTTTGGGTCGGTCACGTTCCGCAGAGCTTTGAAACCCGATCCCTGCCAGCTGGAGTCACTCCCTACCTGTTGGCGAGTTCTGGGCGGCGGCCCGTTTAGTGGTTTTTGAAGACCTTTTGTGTTCTGGTTCTAAGGTAGGCTGTGACCTCATGTTTGTGGTTCTGTACTTCAGGAGGGCTTTGACCCAACATAATCCGCTTCTCTGGATTCACGTTGGAGCTGCTGCTCCAGTTTTACAGTACCTGTCCCAGACCAGTTCTGGTACCAGAACCGGATCTCAGCTGTAGAACAGAACCAGGTTTCTGCTGTTTTTGGTGGTTTGGATCAGCTGATTGCCCACAGGACACGAGTGTCTGCATCATGTGAGGCAGCAGCAGCTCAGAAGGTAGAGCGGGCTATCCAGAGGGTTAGGTTTGATCCCGGCAGAGAATTCTGCTGTTGTGTCCTTGAGCAAGACACTCAACCCACCTCACCTGTTGGTGGTGGTCGGAGGGACCGGTGGTGCCTGTGCTCGGCAGCCTCCCCTCTGTCAGTGCATCCCAGGGCAGCTGGAGCTACATGGTAGCTCATCACCTCCAGCGTGTGAATGGATGAATGATACAATGCAGTGTAAAGCGCTTTGGGGGGTTCTGACTTTGACAGGAGCTATTTTTTTCTAAAATGAACACGTTTACGACAACCTGTAATTCTGGTCCAATAAGGTCACGAGGTCACGCAGAAATAAATGTTTTTGTATGAAACAAAAAAAAAACTGACAAACATCTTTTATTAAAATGATTTGGTGTGTTTTTGCTTTGCTGTCATGCTTTTATTTTGGCGGTCCTAAATGATGAACTTCATTAAGAACAGGAAGAAAAAAATACCTCCATTGTTTTTATCAGTTCTGGTACCAGAAGATCCAGAACCCGCCTGGTGGGTGGGGGCAGCAGAACTGAGCCTGGTACCTAGAAGAGCTGCTGAGGGTTTATAGGAGTTGGACTTCAGCTCTAAGGGGGTGACCTGTCAATCTTTAATCTGGATTATAGGCAGTTTGTAGAACATCAGCAGTTCATAAAGTCCGAGCATCTGCTGAAAGCTCCCTCAGGGTCACACACGGGTCGGGCCGGGCCGGGCCGGGTCTGAATGATTAACCTGAATCGCTCAACAGAACTATAAAGTTTATCATCGGGTTCTGCTTCGATTCATCCACGGTTTGAGGAAATGTCTGCAGGAACATCAGGTGTGACAAACGGAACCACCTGCCTTTAACTCACCTGTTCAGGTGGTCATGGGGGCGTAGCTACTGCAGCTGCCTAAAGAACACCTGTTGTTTCAGGCTCGCCTACCGACTGGGTCAGAACCGTCCGAGAACAACACATCTTTCACTTCAGAGGTTTTAGGTTTTAGGTTGTTCAAATAAAACCTCTAGACCATCCTGGTCTCTAGTCCCTGGTGTCTTGTTCTTGGTCTCTAGTCCCTGGTCTCTTGTTCTTGGTGTCTAGTCCCGGGTGTCAAGTCCCTGGTCTCTTGTTCTTGGTCTCTCTAGTCCCTGGTGTCTAGTCCCTGGTCTCTTGTTCTTGGTCTCTCTACTCTCTGGTTTCTAGTCGCTGGTCTCCTGTTCTTGGTCTCTAGTCCCTGGTGTCTTGTTCTTGGTCTCTAGTCTCTTGTTCTTGGTCTCTCTAGTCCCTGGTGTCTACTCCCTGGTCTCTTGTTCTTGGTCTCTAGTCCCTGGTGTCTAGTCCCTGGTGTCTAGTCCCTGGTCTCTTGTTCTTGGTCTCTAGTCCCTGGTCTCTTGTTCTTGGTGTCTAGTCCCTGGTGTCTTGTTCTTGGTCTCTCTAGTCCCTGGTGTCTAGTCCCTGGTCTCTTGTTCTTGGTCTCTAGTCCCTGGTGTCTAGTCCCTGGTCTCTTGTTCTTGGTCTCTTGTCCCTGGTGTCTAGTCCCTGGTGTCTTGTTCTTGGTCTCTAGTCTCTTGTTCTTGGTCTCTAGTCCCTAGTGTCTAGTCCCTGATTTCTTGTTCTTGGTCTCTAGTCCCTGGTGTCTAGTCCCTGGTCTCTTGTTCTTGGTCTCTAGTCCCTGGTGTCTAGTCCCTGGTCTCTTGTTCTTGGTCTCTTGTCCCTGGTGTCTAGTCCCTGGTGTCTTGTTCTTGGTCTCTAGTCTCTTGTTCTTGGTCTCTAGTCCCTAGTGTCTAGTCCCTGATTTCTTGTTCTTGGTCTCTAGTCCCTGGTGTCTAGTCCCTGGTCTCTTGTTCTTGGTCTCTAGTCCCTGGTGTCTAGTCCCTGGTCTCTTGTTCTTGGTCTCTTGTCCCTGGTGTCTAGTCCCTGGTGTCTTGTTCTTGGTCTCTAGTCTCTTGTTCTTGGTCTCTAGTCCCTAGTGTCTAGTCCCTGATTTCTTGTTCTTGGTCTCTAGTCCCTGGTGTCTAGTCCCTGGTGTCTTGTTCTTGGTCTCTAGTCTCTTGTTCTTGGTCTCTAGTCCCTGGTGTCTTGTTCTTGGTCTCTAGTCTCTTGTTCTTGGTGTCTTGTTCTTGGTCTCTCTAGTCCCTGGTCTCTAGTCCCTGGTCCCCTGGTCTCACCTGTAAATCTAGAATAATTCTGTAAATATAAAATAAATAAAATTTCAGCTCCTACAGAAAAACTTGGGTGACCAATCAGACGACACATCAACAGGCAGGAAGCGATCCTCATTCTGATGCCAGTGAAAATAAAAGCAGGTTGATGCAGGTTTAGATGTTCTTCTGCTGGTTCAGTGGCTGAATGACTTTCTCAGTAGGTCCATACGTTCTGCAGACTAGTGATCTAAAGCCGGAACATCTGAAACCTGCAGGAAGGACCTGAGGACCAGGACTCCTCAGCTTTAGATGGACAACACCTGATGTTTGTGACGATCCTGCCGACCCACTCTCAGCATGACCTCATGCGTTCTGGTTCTGCTCTGGACTTGGACCTTTAGTTTTAGCTCGGCTGGTTCCTGGACCTGTCTGTCGTGACATTTGTGGTCTGGGCTGCAGCAGGAAACCCATAAAACCTGTTTCATAAAGATAAACCGAGATGTTTGGTCCGAAGTTCATCAGCGCCGTCGGCTCAAAGGAAACGGAACCCCAACGGACTGATTCATAGATCAGCTGATGTTCTGCTTCAGACGTTCTAGAGTTTGATCTGAAATATTAAAACTGGAAGGAATCTGAATATCTAATCACTTATTTATCCCAAAGGGGTCTACTCTGTTTCTGTTCTTTTAACCTGAGTTCTCATCATTGACCGTATAGAAGAGGATAAAAATCACGAGGCGCTTCACAAGAAACAATAAAATTAAAAACAAAGATTTAAAAATATCACAATAACAATGGGAGAAAAAATATAAATGAAGATTAAAATTGAGAATAAAAAGTAAAAAGATAAAAATGGGAGCCAGAAGAAGACAGAACAGACAGAACCAGCAGCATGAAGAGAAGGTAGTGAGGAGGTCCCACCAAAGCCACCTGAACAGGTGAGTTCTTAAAGGAGACCACTGAGTCCACTGATCTCAGGCTCATGGGGAGAGAGTTCCAGAGTCTGGGATCTGTCACCTTTGGTCTTTAGCCTGGTGCACAACCAGTAGGCTTTGATCACTGGACCTCAGGGACCTGCTGGGGGTGTAGGGACTGAGAATAGAAAAACCCTCCACGCTGTCACCTGTAGGTTTACGAAGAGCTGGATTGAAGCCCAGTGGGTGGTTCCCACCACCGCCATCTTGGCCGTGTTATGCGTCTCGTCACTCCTGGAAAATACACAACTAAATAAAATATAGGGAACACTTGAAGAGCCAGTACCACCTAAAGCAGCTGTTGTTGCTGGTAACCTGTACAGATGAGTGTCTAATAGCGCTGTAGACATGTGGAATCATTAGTTTGGCAGTTTAGTGCATCACCGGACTCCAGCTGGCTCAACCACTCACCTGCCGATATGACATGTTACAGCTCGGAGCCGCTCCCCTCAACCCCCCCCCCTTTTTTTTTTCTTCTAGTGATGGAGGTGGATAAGAAATCCTCCAGGTTCTCTGTTTGCTCGTTCTGAGCGGTGAGCCGTGTGTGTGTGCGCGCACGTTATCCTTCTCAGAAGAGGAGCGACCATAAAAGATCTAAAACCAGAGTGAGTTTAGGTGAAGCCTACAATAGATGAACCCCCAAAAAGAATTTTCACAGCATCAAAACGCACTTGGAAATGTCAGATTTTCTCATGGATAGGTAAGCTGTTGTTGCAACTACAACCTCCACACACTAGATGTCACTGTGGTGTCCGTGTTCCATATTCAACCTTTATTTACACCCCCTCAGAGTAGTCATGACTGTAAAGTAGACCTATTAAACCTAAAATGGTTTTTGAACCAGGCTGTAAACATGTTTATTTCTGCTGTGAAGTTGGCTTTTTTAAAGAGCTAGTCACCCTCAAATCAACTTTAGTTGCTGTGTCTAATAAATGAGTGTCTAATAGTCAGGGATGTGATTCTTCTGGTTTTTAACGGATTTCCGGAATTTTCAAGCGGTTTGGGGCACCCCTGAGATTGATGCAAATTCGATGAGAAATGTTTTCATATATATATTCACCCACAATCGATTCAAAACAAGATTGCCTGCGTGTTCCCTGACCGTTTGCTAGCAAACAACATCATAGAAGGGACGGGTGCGATGAAAAAAAACAGTTTTTAGACGTAGCACCAGTGTGACGTCTTTTCAACTTCCCCAAAACTTTATTGAGCAAATGTATTTGTTTTTGTGTAAGGAAGATGCTTTTTGCTGGCGCACAATGTGGTTAATTTAGAGAAACCAGCAAAGACACAAAGGCAGAAACGGTCCAAAGTTTGGGATCAAACGCGCAGCTACGGGCAGATTGGCTAATGCTAATGCTAGCACACTCACGATCTAGTGGGTTTCCGAAAAACCACAAGGATCGTAAAACTAAGAATGACTGAACTCTACAAGCGGAAGAAAAGTCCCAACCATCCTGTTTATTAGCTGTCTACAGCGCTATGGAGCAGAGTCTCAGCCACAGCAGCTACCGGAGTAACGTTGTTGTTGCTACGAGTCTGCTCAACACCGCTCCAGGGCTATGGCAAGCCACTGTAGTATGTAATTCACAAACTCTTCTGTCTGTGAACATAATTTAAACTGGATTATTGTCAACCCGTACATAATAGACATGCCACCATTACAATGTTGCCAGTAGAAATTAAATGTTATTAGCATTTCCAGTAGCTTACTACTTTATTTTATTTATTTATTTAACCTTTATTTATCCAGATGGGTAGATTGAGAACTCATTCTCATTTACTACTGAACATGTTAATGAAATGCATTAAATTCTACTGATCAGAGTTTAACTGTGGATATTTAGATGTGTTATTTTGACTCGAGTGATATTAATACAAATCTTAAATGTTACTGAAATGCAAGTCAATTTTTTCTGTAAAATATGAATTAACTATAAATCAGATGGGAAAGAGGGAGCTAGACAACACCAGTTTATTTCATATTATTGAGCCTTTTATAATAAGAGTCTGATATTTCAGCCTCATAATTTAGTTGTTTTACTTCAAATTTTAGCAGCAGACCACAGTTTCATTGCACTTGGAACATTATCAAATAGAATATTCGATTAATTGACAGAGGATTTGATAGAATATTCAAATACTGAAATATCTGATAGCTGCAGCCCAATTTCAAACCTTTAACAGAAAAGAAAAACAAACCATGCAAATAAGAAAAAACAAAAACACAGCCTGCACCAAACCAAGGTACATCTGAGTAGGGAAAAGTTTACAAGTACAACATGGCAGTGTTGTGCCTGAAGACGATAAAAGCTATGTGTTTCAATACCTTACAGTGAGTAGATAGTGGGGACAATATTTAAGAAAACATGCCCCAGAGAGCTGAGAAACACACTTAAAATGGGTGAAAATGCTCCAGCTTCTGGGGTTTCCCCATAACCCCCGGCCATTTTCAGGTTTTTTTCCCTTAACCCAATCACATCCCTGAATAGTGCTGTAGACATGTGAAGTCATTCATTTGGCATTTTAGTCCATCTTACTATAAATTTAAATATTCTGCATAAAAGTCATTATTGCACCCTCTTCAGGTTAAAACTCTGTAGGCGGTAGATGGGTTAGAGGACAGGGCCGAAGGGGACAGGTGATGGGTTAGAGGACAGGGCTGAACGGGGACAGGTGATGGGTTAGAGGACAGGGCCGAAGGGGACAGGTGATGGGTTAGAGGACAGGGCTGAACGGGGACAGGTGATGGGTTAGAGGACAGGGCTGAACGGGGACAGGTGATGGGTTAGAGGACAGGGCCGAAAGGGACAGGTGATGGGTTAGAGGACAGGGCTGAACGGGGACAGGTGATGGGTTAGAGGACAGGGCTGAACGGGGACAGGTGATGAGTTAGAGGACAGGGCCGAAGGGGACAGGTGATGGGTTAAAGGACAGGGCCGAAGGGGACAGGTGATGGGTTAGAGGACAGGGCCGAACGGGGACAGGTGATGGGTTAGAGGACAGGGCCGAACGGGGACAGGTGATGGGTTAGAGGACAGGGCCGAACGGGGACAGGTGATGGGTTAGAGGACGTAGAGGACAGGGCCGAACGGGGACAGGTGATGGGTTTTTTTTTTGAGGACCTGTTTGGGGGTCCCGACCCCCAATTTGGGAACCCCTGGGTTAGAGGACGTAGTACGTCTGATGTGGTAACCTGGTTTCCCTGGTAAACTCACCTGTGGTTCTGGGTTAGTTTCATCTGAAATAGTTCAGTTAATGAAATTAAACCAGGAGTCTTAACAGTAACAGCAGATTGTAGTTACCATGGAAACCAGTTTACTGTGACTTTTATTTTGGAAACAGCTTTGTGGAGTGGACTTCCTGTCATCAGTGGCTCGTTTACAGGTGCAAGTTCCTGATCCAGGTTCATTTTGGGTCGGGTCACATTTGGTCTCCAGGTTTTAACAGCTGAGTGTCAATTCAGAACCCGTGACCTGGTCCATACACTCTGATCCAGTCCAGCTTTTATTTCTGACTTTCTGCTGATCCTTAGACGTTGTGTGGATCAGGAGTTCTGCAGACATTCTGAAGGTGTCCTCCTGGCCCGGTCCTCTGTTCTGTGAAGTAATACTGAATTTCCCTGTACTGTGTACTGACCCGTGTATGGTTCTGGTAGCTCTAGTTGAACAGGTTCTGATCCGTTTGTTCACAGTAATATTTACCCTCCAATCCCATGATGCAACAGTCTCCTGTTTGTTGCATCAACAGCGTTTGTAGCTTCTGACCCTTCCAGGGACTCAGATGGACCCGTACCGGGATCAAACCGGGCCGTACCGTTCATCACACACTCACCTGAGAGGGTTACCTGTATGACATCATTTTCCTGCATGGTATAACATAAACATGTCTGTTTGGCCTGGTTTGTTGTTGCTTATCTGACCAGCTGATTGTTGTCTGGGTTCCAGCCTGCAGCGTGGTGCGATGGAGGACGGGAAGCCGGTGTGGGCGCCCCACCCTACGGACGGGTTCCAGCTGGGAACCATCGTGGACATCGGAGCGGACAGTCTCACTATCGAGCCTCTGAAGCAGAAGGGAAAGGTGAGCTGGGACACGTCACCTGGTGGGTCAGGAGACGCCTGTTCAGGGATCCATGGTTCTGGTTCTGGTCTCCTGGGGTTGGGGGAGTTGTAGCCTAAGCCTAAAGGTCAGAGTTCCTCCCTTTGAGGTTCAGTGAACGCACCACGATGAGTTTGGGGTACATAAATGACATCCTGATTTTAAACTTTAACTGCAACGATCAAGCGTTTAATGTTTCTTCATTTTATTATACACTGCTCACAAAAATTACAGGAACACTTTAAAGAAACACATTAGATGCATCAGATCTCAATATGAAGTTGGATATCTATACAAATAACGACAGGGCAATGTCTTAGGAACAAAAGGATGCCAAGTCTTTTAATGGAAATAAAAGTGTTCAGCCTACAGAGGGCTCAATTGTGTAGACACCCTAAAATCAGAGTGAAATGAAGATGTGGCAGGCTAGTCCATTATTTCAAAAACTTAATTTCTGCAACTCAAAGTGCTTTTCAGTATCTTGTGTGGCCCCCACGAGCTTGTGTGCATGCTTGACAACGTCGGGGCATGCTCCTAATGAGACAATGGATGGTGTCTTGTGGCATTTCCTCCCAGATCTGTGTGAGGGCATCCCTGAGCTCTTGTACAGTCTGAGGAGCAACCTTGCGCCGCCTAATGGACCGAAACATAATGTCCCACAGATGTTCTATTGGGTTTAAGTCAGGGGATCTTGAAGGCTATTCAATTGTTTCAATTCCTTCATCCTCCAGGTACTGCCTGCATACTCTTGCCACATGAGGCCGGGCATTGTCGTGCATTAGGAGAAAACCAGGACCTACTGCATCAGCGTAGGGTCTGACAAAGGGTTCAAGGATTTCATCTGGATACCTTATGGCAGTCAGAGCACCATTTCCTAGGCAGTAGAGGTCTGTGCGTCCCTCCATGGATATGCCTCCCCAGACCATCACTGACCCACCACCAAACCTGTCATGTTGAACGACGTTGCAGGCAGCATAACGTTCTCCTTGTCTTCTCCAGACTCTTTCACGTCTATCACAGGTGCTCAGGGTGAACCTGCTCTCGTCTGTAAAAAGTACAGGGCGCCAGTGGCGGACTTGCCAATTCTGGTGTTCTTGAGCAAATGCCAGTGGAGCTCTACGGTGCTGGGCAGTGAGCACAGGGCCCACTACAGGACGTCGGGCCCTCAGGCCATCTTCATGAAGTCTGTTGCTGATTGTTTGGGTAGAGACATTCACACCAGTGGCCCTCTGGGGGTCATTCTGTAGGGCACGAGCAGTGCTCAGCCTGTTCCGCCTTGCACAAAGGAGCAGGTATCGGTCCTGCTGATGGGTTGTGGATCTTCTACGGCCCTGTCCAGCTCTCCGAGAATAACCGCCAGTCTCCTGAAATCTCCTCCATGTTCTGGAGATTGTGCTGGGAGACACATTAAACCTTCTTGCTGCAGCACGTGTGGATGTGCCATCCTGGAGAAGTTGGACAACCTGTGCAACTTCTGTAGGGTTAAGGAATCGCCTCATGCTGCCAGTAGAGATAATTACTCAAGCCAAAACTAGCACGAGTGGAAAACCAGCCAAAAAAGATCAAGAGGGAGAAACTTGAAATGACCTCCACATGTTAAACCAGTCCTGTTTTGAGGGTTTTGTAATTGTTGCCACTTTAGTGCACCTGTCGTTAAGTCCATGAACACCAATACAGCTGAAAGTGATTAACAATGCCCTCAGCTGCTTAACCAACCAGAAAATTATCAGACAGGTTTCATTGATTTCATGCCAGGCCCAATAAAAAAAGTGTTCCTTTAATTTTTGTGAGCAGTGTATTTTTGTTCCATTTTACCCAAAGTTCACTTTGTTTACATTATCATCTATTTTAATTCCTCTAATGTTTTTGAGTTTTAAAGTCATTAGAGACGGGAGTGTTGGGGTAAAGTATAGATGTCAGGATGCTACAGTGGAATAATCCCAAAACAGTCCAACGTCCCAGCTAGTGTTGTCAAAAGAACCGGTTCTTCGGTACCAACCCGGTACTACAAAAATGTAACCGTCACGGTACCAAGATTTCGTAGGTACCGGTAGTACCGAAGAACCGGTTCTTTTGACAACTTGATGCGCATGATTCGCGCATTTACTGGGCGCGTGCAGTCGCTTCTAAAGCAACACCGCAGAACGCAGAGTGACGGCGAGCGGTGGACCAGCTGATGTGGTAAATAAAGTTCATTCGCGGAGACCCCCCCGCCCCGCTCTCACGGAGAACCCCCGCCCCGACGGAGACCCCCCCCCCTCCCCGCTGTCACGGAGACCAACAGGAGAGACGCTTCGCTCCAGCAGCACCTCCCGTTCTCATGCTTTCTTGTATTTTTAATTCCAAAACTTGACAGGATGTCCCACAGACCCCTGAATCCCTCTGTCAGCGCTTGTCATCAGGAACGTCCTGAAACGACGCTCACCGCTGATCAGTGACGTAGGAGGCGGATTTAATGCGACATGACCGTTCAGACTAGTCGCTTTCAAAAATTCGCATGTGTCAGAATCAGTACTACATAGTGTGGTGTGAATACACCATCGTCTTTATTAACTATTTAAATCTCCTATACGTTTAATTAGGGTAACAAACAAACAGGATGACATAAAGGCGTTGACTGCTCACAGACCGGAGTTTTTCTTTTTTTAATGATTGTAATGTGTTTCCAAAAGATGAACAACAATGAATGGCTCAGTCAGTGTTTATGTCCTGAAAATCAGTTTGTCAATAAAGCTGTTCTAACTAGAGGTTCTAGTCTGGATAACTAGCAGGTTTACAAAAATATATGAACAAAAACACATTTTGATTAAATAAAAGTGCATTAAAAACATGTTATGATAGTAGTACAATAGTAATTCAGTTAATTTTTCTTTTAAACAGCACTGATTCACAGAAGATATCACCTCAAAGCACTTTACAGGAAAATTTATGTTTTTATTGGTAAATTTAGTCTAAATTAAATTTTTGTTTGGTAGCGAAATTGGTACCGAGAACCGTGGATTTTCACTGGTACCGGTACCGAATACTGAAATTTTGGTACCGTGACAACACTAGTCCCAACCATGTTGGAAGGAAGGTCACGCTGAAGCCAGGGAACAGGAGTGACTCAGAAGTTATTTGTTGTACCTCTAAGAAGCCACGGCATCTTTTTGTTTTACTCTAATATCAGGTGAAGCAGGCTAGAGGCTAACGTTGAGCTAACAATGCTAATGGTGAATTTGAAGCAGTCGGCTCTAAAAATATGTTTTCATTGACCAACAGCTAGATATTACAGTGAAATGTGTTTATCTACTTAACTTACTGTCTGACTCGTCTTTGCTTGTCATCTAGAATCTTCTGGTGGTGAGAAGCGATGTTTTGTTTAGAAATATGGACTACAGTACCCACATTTGGCCACAGGATGGCATTCTTACATATTGTACCTTTTAAATCAGGGTTTATTTTATATATTAAGATTATATTTAGATATTTTACTCCAGCTGGTTCTGTAAATGTTTGCTGTGTTATTTAAAGGAGTCATCACCTATAATACCGTGGATATCTACGTCCTATTATAGTCTTTTAGACCATTAAAATAAATTGTATTGGAAAAATAAATAAAAAATTTGATTTTCTGATCCTTTTTTGTAAAGGGCATATTTTCTCGCAAGATCACATGCGATATTTTGTCTGTGTCGGACGCGCGCGGGACTGAGGGGCGTGTTGATTGGTGGAAGGAAGCAGGAAGCAGCTTCAGCGTCTTGCTCCAAAATAAAAGTTATGACTGAACCCGACCTGGCAGTGACCTACGGGATCCAACCGTGTATGTACGAGCCCTCGCCTCGCCTCGTGCGTAATGGCGTCCTCGCTTGTTGTTGAGTTGGGACAAAGCAAGCTAACAGCCAGGCATCGGCTCTTATGCTGTTGTGAAGATGGAATACACAAACCGATCAGAGTTTTGTTTCCCATAACACGGATTATTACATGAGTCGTCAACGGTAAGACATCATTTATGCGTTTCACGTTATGAAATGAGCTTTGTTGTTCTGGTTTGTTCGCTGCTGGTTCATATTTGTTTATATTCGACCTTTGTGTCGACATATAGGCCAGAGCTCAAGTTCTGGTGTTGGAGTGCGCGTGCTCGTGGGGTGCATGTGAGCTGGTTGAAGAAGGCAAGATTAAACAAACGCGTCAAAAAAAAAGAATTATCATTAGGAAGCCATTATAGACATTTTTTCAAGTGGAAAAGTGAAAATTTCATGTGATGACCCCTTTAAGTTTGGACCTTTGGACCATTGGTTTTAAATTCCACCAGAACCACACAGACTCCTCTGAACCAGAACCCCAGAGTGGGGCTTTTAATGTTGGTGACTGACGTTACCATGGTAACCCTCCCCCAAAAGGTCTGAGCGTTCTCTGGATACCTCTGTTTACTGTTGGCCATCTAACCACCAGTCTGTTACGGTTTAATTCCAGCCATGGCACCGTCTAATTACTGGGTAGGAGAGTTTAGCACTGGTCACCTCGAACCAGGTGTCGACTGTTCCGTCTTTGTGGTTCTGTGGGTTGGTGGGGTTCTTTGTTACGAGCTGGACCCAGCTGGTTCTGATCCGATAAAGAAACTGCTTTGAGTTTTTGTTCCCAGGAATCCAGCGGAGTCTAACCTGTGTGGGTGTGTGTGTGTGTGTGTGTGTGTGGGTGGTCTGGGCGGTTCTGGTCAGCATGAAGGTGGTCCATCCTTGTCTCCAGGGCCCTCATTTATCAACCGTACTTACGTACAGATCTGTGCGTATTTCGTGCGTGGGAACGATTTTACGCATTGTGTGGTATTTACCAATTTGTACTTGTGCGTGAAAACGTTCCTAAATATAAGAACAGCTGTGAGCGTGCGTAGGAACAGCATCTAGTGGCAGAACGAGGGAACAGCAACTCTGAAGGTCTCAGTGATCCACGCGTGTTCCTCATCCACTAATTATTCTACCCAATAAATAATTATTTTGGTGGATTATTATTATTGGAGCTAAAACACCCGTGACCCACGGGAATCTGACATTGTAGAACGGCTGATTTCGTGTTATTTTGTAATCACAATGTTTACTCTTCCCATTTTATGATGTTTTAAATCATTTTGAATTTATTTATCTATTATGTTTTAATATAATTTAATTATTTTGACCTTGGGAAGCGCCCCGTGGTTTTTCTTGAGATTCGCTACATAAAAGATCGCTTCTTCTTATTCTTATTTATTAGTGGAGGGTTTAGCAGAGCAGAGTGCACTCCAGAGGGAACGGCTCTTCCGTGAGCGCAGCACTGATCCGATTCCAGTCCAGATTCTATTTTACAAATAAAACAACCTCCAGAACCTCCTCTGCTCCCCGATCACACATGCGTTGTCAAGTGTCCGGTGTTTCGATCTCGCTGTCAATAAAGTTTTTCTTTTTTGTCCGGGAAGAACCCAGGGAATTCCCTCCCGACCTGAGGACGTAGTGTGACCAAATATGGTTAATGGAGGGCGTTTCTGTATGTAAATGACGGTACACGTGCACGAGCTCCTATATGCGCACAGGTGGGATTTATCAACAGACGGTTGCGGAGGAACGTGCGTACGAGAGGCCACCGCATGTTTCATAAATCAGGACGTTGACTGTTCGTACACACATTCTAAATTTCATCCGTAGGAGGGAATATAGGAACGTTTCTACCAACGTTTGATAAATGAGGGCCCAGGACTTATACAAGCCCTGGAGTGATCCATAACCAGACCTCCTAAGTTCTGCTGTCTGGGCCCGTTATGTTCAGAACCAGAACAATGGACCATGTGTCTGCCTGCTGCTAGTGTGTACCAGTGTCTGACACAGAGGGCACGGCCATCCTATAATCTTTGTCTTTGTTCCAGAGCGGGTCTGCTTGGTACCACTGAAGAAAGCCCGGTTCCCCTAAATATCTAGTCCACATTTGTGGATCTGGACTTCTGCAGTTCTGAACCTTAAACTGGTTTCCTTCCCAGCAGTCAGTTGTCCTTTAAATGTGGTTCTGACCCAGTTCTCCAGACTTACTTCCTGTAGGACTAGGGCAGCAGTAGCTCAGCAGGTTGTCCAGTAATCGGAGGGTTGTAGGTTCAATCCCGGCTCCCGCCAGAGAATTCTGCTGTTGTGTCCTTGAGCAAGACACTTAACCCACCTCACCTGTTGGTGGTGGTCGGAGGGACCGGTGGCGCCTGTGCTCTGCAGCCTCGCCTCTGTCAGCGCACCTCAGAGCAGCTGTGGCTGTGATGTAGCTCATCACCACCAGAGTGTGAATGGATGAATGATACACTGAAGTGTATAGCACTTTGGGGGGTTCTGGCTCTGAAAGGTGCTATACAAGTGCGGGCCATTATCATTACTGACTCCTCTGGAGTGGGACGCCCAAAATGATCATCCAACTGTTTCCTGTACCCACTTATCCACTCGGGGGGATGGTGCCTATCTCCAGCTACACACACACACACACACACGCGCACGCACACGCACGCACACACACTCGCACACACACACCCTCACACGCACGCACACACACCCTCACACACACACCCCCTCACACACACCCACGCACACACACACACTCGCACACACACACACCCTCACGCACGCACACGCACGCACACACACTCGCACACACACACCCTCACACGCACGCACACACACCCTCACACGCACGCACACACCCCCTCACACACACCCACACACCCTCACACACACCCACACACACACTCGCACACACACACACCCTCACACACACACACCCTCACACACACACACGCACACACACACACTCGCACACACACACACACTCACACACACCCACACACACACTCGCGCACACACACACCCTCACACACACACACCCTCACACACATACACCCTCACACACACACACACACACC
>SSNS01000149.1:796171-801171 GCA_006937985.1 Aphyosemion australe | reverse complement strand
TGTGTGCCGGAGCGCCAGAGGACATCCGGCAGAAGTTCCACCTTGGATCTCCAGACACGTTCCGGGTAGGAGCGCTGATGTGGACAAGATCCCATCAGGATTAACAAAAGGTTTATTTTAATCTGAAGTCTTCCGGTCAGCGGGGGTGGAAGTTTTTCAACAGACACAAAACGTGAAGATGGCAGGAAACAGGGGTAAAATACGGGGGAGTAAACATGGATTACCATAAAGCGTTGTTGTTCTCATGAGACAGGTGATCCTTCAGGTCAGCGGTCCGGAGAGACTCCAGGTGTAAACGTGTTCATCCACCCTGTAACGGGTCGTTTTAGCTCCAATATGACTTCATGTTCCTGTCAACAGAGCTGGCTTCATCCTCCAGCTCATTTCTGAAATTCTGATCAAATAAATGACCCAGAGCAGCGTTCCTGTTATTGATGTTATTCAGTGACGATTGAGTTTTGAGGACAGGTTATAGCAGCAGAGCAGTGTGTGAGGGCGCATGTGCAGCGCTTTCCACCGACCCGACTCAGTCCTGGAGTGGGTCGGCTGAGCCTGGCCTGCCAGACTCTCCTCTGTCTGTTCTACACAGAGGACTAGTCTGGATGCTCAGAGGCAGCGAGCACCATGAGGGGCGGGGCTAGCCAGCTCAAAAATAACCAATCAGAAAAAAGGCAGAAATGACGACTTATCACGCAACGCTGTTGTTTTTTAGCTGTAGTCAAAGATGGCGTCAAAGGAGCCCTGCTAACAATCTCCCTCTCACTGTTCACGCCAGAGCTGCACTGCAGTTACCTCCAGCTTTATTTACTTGCTGCTCCATTAGCACAAGTAAAGGTGACACCATGATATGTTTTTTAGCTGGGTAAGCACCTTCCTCAGTAGAAATGAATGCTCTGGGGGTGAATGGAGACCCATGTAAGATGGCGGTCGGCCACTACGGCAGCGCCCGTCCACCAGGTGTCTACGTGTATACGTCTGTGGGTAGCACAGCGCAAACATCTTTCTCTAGAAGAAAGGCTTTTAGAGCTAGTTCTTGTTGTGGTTTTAAAGACATGTCCAAGTCATTTAGAACAGAGGAAAGAGCCGCAGCGAGCTCCGCTTCAGACGCTGTCTTCCTTGTTTATGAGAAACAAAGCGTTGCGGTGTGCGACGTACGCTGCTCAGCGCTGATTGGCTCGGTGAGAACTCTCAGGGGGTGGGGTTATTTGAATAGGAGCGTTACCAGACCAGTTCTCTGTGTAGAATAGACAGAGGGCGAGTCTGGTAGTCCAGGCTAGGTAGGCTTGGCCTGTTGGCACTCGGGCGTATTCCTGTTGGTTCTGTCGTTGATCTGTGCTGCTCCTCTCCACCCAAGCAGCAAAACATGTCTAATCATTACAGGCTCGCTACACCTGATCATACGACAGAAGCTACAGCCTCCCTGAGTTAAAACGTCTCATTTGAGCTAAATCAACACGGGAGAAGCCGCTTCATCGTGGCAGATAGACGTGATGATTTAGGCCGTTCCTTTATTTATAGAGAACCAGATTAAATGATTACAAAAGCAAAGAAACAAAGTTTTAATGAATGAGAGAAAAAATGTTTGAAAATGATGTTCTAAGGTCAGTGTAGTGCCAACGACTCCAAAGTAATGCAGCGATGAGAAGAATGGGGTGTGTGTGTGTGTGTGTGTGTGTGTGTGTGTGTGTGTGTGTGTGTGTGTGTGTGTGTGTGTGTGTGAATAATGTCAACAACCCCCACGCTTCTGAGACGCTTGCTGCACCACTGGATGGTATCAAATTCCCAGCCTGAATTATCATCCCAGTCCACCCTGTTTCCGTTCTGTCAATGAGACCATCAGCTGTTAGCATTAGCATGCTCTTTTAGCTCAGGCCACAATGCATTATGGTCTATTAATAAAGTTTATTAGACAACTTTATTTATAAAGCGCTTTCACATGCCCAAAAGGACAAAGCGCTGTACACCAATTAAAACACAGCATTAAAATAAGACTTACATAAAACCATTAAATACCACAAAAAATCCCAAATGCAGTTAAAGAATAAAAGACAAAAAGAATAAAAACAATCAAAACCAGCCTTGTTTACCACCATCAGATAAAATAAATAATCAGAGCGAGGCTGCCCACCTGGTCCCGACCTCTTTGTCCAAACACCAGTGAAATAAAATGTGTCGCCTCTTGAAGCTGCCAAGTGATTGGGCCTGCTTCACATCGGCTGGCAGCTCATTCCAGAGCCTTGGTCCCAACACTGAGAAAGCACGGCTCCCACGACATATATATATATAGAACATATAGACAGGACGTCTACTGGACCAGCTCTCATGTTCTAGATGGGAAATGGAACGTAAACACCGCTTCAGAGAGAACCAGTGGCTGTTTGGACACAGTCTCTGTCCACCAAACCTGTCCACATGAAGAAGCTAAGCTCCCAAGAGCTCATAGACTCCTCTAACCCCCATGGAGGCTGGGAACCCTCATCCTGCAGGAGCTGAGCTGCTGTTTGGACACCAGGGGGCAGCAGACGTCCACATCCTCCCTGAAGCTGCAGCTCTGTCTGGTCCAGGTCACCGTCCACTGCTCCTGCACCCTGGAGCTTCAGATGTTAGCATAAAAAAGCATGTCCCTCACTGGACTCTGGATATGAAGAGTCTATCAAGAGCTCCATGGATCTGAATAAGGGCCACCCCATTCAACACATCCTCTACCTTCTGGTATTACCCAGCATGCAAAGCTTCCTGATCCCTGCCTTGTTTCCAGTTCTTGGTATGTGTGGTTATAGTGCCCTCACAGGCCAGGTGTGGGTACTGCAGGAATCCGTGTGGGCGTCTCCTCTGGTTAGATCTTCCAGTTTCAATCATCTTCAGGAGACGAGTGGATAAACACAGAACCACATATCCCAGAATGCACTGCAGCTGGAAGCAGCTGACTCGGTTGGGTTTGTTTAATGGAGGAGTTTAGCGCCACCTGCTGCTGAACTAAACCAGAGGACTAGTTTAGTTTCCCCCAGCTGGGTTAAACCAGAGTCTGTTCCTCTGCTGGCTTCCATCATGGAACCATTCTGGAGTTGATCATCTGACCTTCACTCAGCTGTTCTGAAGGAATCGTTGAACTTTACACTGAACTTTGTTCTGATTCTGTTTCAGTACCTGAACAGAGGATGCACTCGGTTCTTCGCCACCAAAGACACGGACAAGCAGATTCTACAGAACCGTAAGAGTCCAGAGGTACTGACCATTTACTTTAATCTGATCTGGAGTCAGCAGAACAATCACATGTTTGAAGAGTGTTCGACTCCAGGTGTGTTGGGGGAGGGGGGAGGGGGGGTGTTACAGGTGTGTGTTTACCGGCTGACTGATGTCCTGTATGTCCCCTTGTTGCTTCATTCCACAGGATCATCAGGTGATTGGAGCTCCTCCTCTGTTTTTGACTTAATGTTTTCTCTGCCTGCATGAAGGTTTTAACCTGCCTGTGTGTTTTCCTCTCTTTTCCAGTCTAAAACCGTAGTCATGACGACGCTGAGTCAGCATAAGCCATCTGCTCAGCGTTACAAAGATCCTTGTTTAAATATTTAAATAACAAAACTGTAACTGGGTGTGTTGGGACCAGCAAAGGTTTAATTCCTCTGAGACGTCCTGCTGAAAACCTGCCATCCTCACGGTCTGGGTTTGCTATCAGAACCAAACAGATCCAGTTTGATCCGAATCTGACGTCCAGCTCTGACTTTGTGTTTTTCTCACCTTTTTCTGATTTTTTGGTTCCTTTTGAACTTTTGTATCAGTTGATGGTCTGTCAAACACAAGGGTTAGTTAGGGTTATACAGGAAAGTCAGCATGGAGGGACGGGAACCAGGTAAAGGACTTTAGAGTGTTAACCAGGCGTCTCTACTCTGTTCTGGTTCTTCAGCACCTGAAGTCCGGCCCCTTGAAGGACCCACTGCTGGACGACCACGGAGACTTTAACAGGATGTGTGTCGCCATGAAGAAGATTGGCCTGGATGACACTGAGAAGCTGGATCTGTTCCGGGTGGTAGCCGGTGTGCTGCACCTCGGAAACATCGACTTTGAGGAGGCAGGAAGCACATCAGGTCTGGATCCTCGAAGAACATCTAAAACTTCCCAGCAGGGTGCAGCTCCTTAAACAGGATCACAGAATCCAGACTTCTTCCCAAAGTCCGAGGTTTATTAGCAAATAGACGAGCCTCCTCCAGATCCAAGGTTCTAGTTCTGGACCAGAAAGCTGTGGAATATACCCTCCAGGAGTTCTGGTTCCTGAGTGATGGTATGATGGAGGAGAGCTGGACCTAGTCCCACATTCATCAACCGTACCAACAGATGTGAGCGGAGGAACAGTTTACCGGGCGATGGTGAGAGGAGTTAAATGGCCGCCTTGCAATCAGAAGGTCGCAGGTTCTCGTCCCGCTCAGTCTGTCGCTGTCGTTGTGTCCTTGGGCAAGACACTTAACCCGCCTTGCCTGCTGGTGGTGGTCAGGGGGACCAGTGGCGCCAGTGTACGGCAGCCTCCCCTCTGTCAGTGCGCCCCAGAGCAGCTGTAGCTACGATGTAGCTCATCATCACCAGCGTGTGGATGACTGATTGTGTTGTGAAGTGCCTTGGGGGGTTGTAGAACCCTAAGAAGGCGCTATACAAATACAGGCCATTTACATTCCACATGGTGTGGTGTTCACCTTCTGGTACTGGTGTGTAGAAACGTTCCTCAACATCAGAACAGCTCTGACCATGCGTAGCAACAGCATCTAGTGGTAGAACGGGGGTCTCAGTCATCCACTAATGATCCTAGCCAATCAGTGATGATGTCTGTGGAGAAGCAGCTCCATCACACACCTGCTGGTAGAACCTAGAAACACACCTGAGACCCACGGGAACCTGACATTGTAGCTCTGGATCAGAACAGGAGCCACTCCGAGGCATCATGATGGCTGTAATATCCTGCTCTGGAGGAAGGGTTCTGTAATCTGATTAAACTTTGACTCTGGGGTCAG
>SSNS01000149.1:753671-791171 GCA_006937985.1 Aphyosemion australe | reverse complement strand
TAATTACCCATAGCTAACCCCTAGCTAACCCTAACTTACTCTAGCTAAACCCTAGTTAACACTAACTACCCCTAGCTAAACCTAACTTACTCTAGCTAACCCCTAGTTATCCCTAATTACCCATAGCTAACCCCTAGCTAACCCTAACTTACTCTAGCTAAACCCTAGTTAACACTAACTACCCCTAGCTAAACCTAACTTACTCTAGCTAACCCCTAGTTACCCCAGTTACTCCCAGCTTACTCTAGCTAAACCCTAGTTAACCCTAACTACCCCTAACTAGTCCTTGCTAACCGTTCTGATGTTTGTATAATCTCTCCAGTCTCTGACTTTGTTATGCTCCTGGTTCTATAACGGTTGTAAATTCAAGCTGGGAACCTCAGAACCTTTCATTTGCTGCTTCGCTCTGTTTCAGAGTACTTTGAACACAACAGCTTCGAGCAGTTCTGCATCAACTACTGTAACGAGAAGCTGCAGCAGTTCTTTAATGAGCGCATCCTGAAGGAGGTGAGTGGTCTCCTCAGTTCCCATCATCCAAACCCTGCACCTCCTCTAGTCCAGACCCGGATCTCAGCAGCTGGATTTCAGTATAAATCCATCCAATCTAGTCTAATTTAATCTAATCCAGGTTCTCTCTGGAACATAATTTCATTAAAACGAGGAGTTGGTTTGTTAAAGTAATGAAATACATAAACAGATAATAACCTTTTATGTTTTATTATAAAAATAAAATAACAGATTTTTATGATGATTTTAATATAATTTTATTGACTTTTTTATTTAAATATTTTTTATATATTTTATAATTATTTTCCTCTCGTGCGAGAGTCAGAGGTTGGGGCCCGTTTTGTGTCGTGTAGTAGACCGTTGACTTTTTTATTTAACCCCTAACGACCAACTCCCGATTAGCAATCGTGCGGTCGCACTAATATCAAACATGTTTGATATTTCGCTCGTCCCTCGTGAGAGTATCGCACTGTTGAAGCAGCGCTTTGACCCAAAAGTACCAGAACCGCTTACACAGCGCATGTGCCAACATGCCTGCCCAGCTGTTTCCGTGTCCACACACATCGACTTTTTTTTTTACTTTTCTCCGCTTACTATGGCAACGATTGTCAAGAAGGCCTCTTTGCCGTGTTTATGTCGGCTAAAGCGGATCCTAAAACCTCGGTTTCTGTCATCTTCCTCCAACCCCCAGAAACCCCCGTGTGTCCTCCTACAACTATGGCAAGCCTTAAGAACAGACATCAGTCTCCTGTTCTGGGTTGTTGGACTCCAAGGTCCAGCGCGTTGCTAGCATACGTACAGCGTGAGAACATGACTCGTGAGCGTTGCTCTGTGAGGAAGTCGTCCGTGACTCGAGAGCGTTGCTCTGTGAGGAAGTCGTCCGTGACTCGAGAGCGTCGCTCTGTGAGGAAGTCGTCCGTGACTCGCGAGCGTCGCTCTGTGAGGAAGTCGTCCGTGACTCGCGAGCGTCGCTCTGTGAGGAAGTCGTCCGTGACTCGCGAGCGTCGCTCTGTGAGGAAGTCGTCCGTGACTCGCGAGCGTCGCTCTGTGAGGAAGTCGTCCGTGACTCGCGAGCGTTGCTCTGTGAGGAAGTCGTCCGTGACTCGAGAGCGTCGCCTGTGAGGAAGTCGTCCAGTTTTGGGTGGAGCTGAATGCGACTGGAAACGTCAAACGGCGTATGTAATTAAACAGCAACGACCCAACTCGACTCAGCAGCTGTTCATCTTCGTCTTGGTTTTATTTTCTTAGCCTTTCTGTTGACCACTGTCCCCCAGCTCACAAGTGTCCGTTAGCAGCCGTTACCATGACGACCGAAGTCGCCGCTCACCTCCCTAATTCTCATGCTGTCTATTTTTAAAGATAATGATGCTGAGTTGGTCTCTGCTGCTGAAGGGCTTCACATAATGAAGCGAAGGAGAGCAGAGTCGCTGCCTCTGAACAACGAGACGCTGGAGGGACACGATGGGACACAACGTGTCCGAGTTAAACGTCACAAACTCCTGAAAACAGCATCAATCTGAAAGCTGTAACCTTTTAGCTGATCATTTAACAGCAGAAAGTGGGCCGAGCGGCTCTGGTTAGCGCGCCGACGTGTCATCGTCGTCCTCATTAGACACTTCCTGTTCCTGCTGAGAACAGCGTCTCATTAGGAACGTCTCTGTTGCTTTACAGGAGCAGGAGCTGTACCAGAAGGAGGGACTCGGGGTCAACGAGGTCCACTACGTGGACAACCAGGACTGCATAGGTAGGTCAGATACACCACGACCTTTGACCCTACAGACTGGTGAACGACTCGGTCAAACGATTCTAGTTAATTATGAAACAGCAGCTGTGCATCAAACAGGAGCTTTAAAGCTGCAACAGCAAATGTGGAAAACAAGCTAGCTGAAACATTTTTCATGCCTCTTAACAACGTTCTAACATGGTAGAGCTGTAAATATGTTGTGGAGATTCATTCATTTCTTCATTCATTCATTCATTCATTCATTGGTTGTATAGCCCTTTAAAACAGTCAACTAGACAGCCAAAGTGCCTAACAAGTCACATAAAAGCAAAAGCATAAAAACACACAAATCAGATAAAAAGGCCAATAAGAGAAAAGCACTAATAAAAATCCACATTTCTGTGCATTAAAGGCTTTCCTGAATAGGAAGGTTTTGAGTTTAGATTTAAAAAGGCCAGAGGGAGCTGGTTCCACAGAAAGCCGGTCGCCCCAGTGTTTATATCTTGTTCTTGGAATGTTTAGTAGAAACTGGGAAGAAGACCGTAGGCAGGGTATATGCAGGAATCTCAAACTTAAATTTAAGACCTTTTAAAGACTTTTTAAGATCTTGGAAAATAAAAATCAAGACTTTATCGCAATGAACTAATCAACTGTTAAACACGAATATATTCTTTTTAAATACTGCATTGCTTCATTTTCCACTTCATCAAGTGGTGGGACACGTCACGTTCGGGACAGCAAGGCTGTAGCAATGGTACGTCAAGTCACGTGGTACGGAAACGCAAGCAAACAGCTGGCATAGGAGAACAAAACATGTATTTTAATAGTTTACATGAATCTAATTGTATTACCTGCAAACTTAGAGGGTGTGAAAAAGGTGACAACTAACCCCGCCCAGCCGGAACAAGGTCCTTGTATGCTGCAGATTAGCATCCATGCATCTACTGGGTTTTGTAGTGACCTGACATTTACATACTTTTATTGCAACAATAACCTGTTAGAATCATTTTTAAAAATCATCAATGTGATTTTTTGCAAAATGCAAACTATTTTCTACCATCTATCATACGGTCACTCTGCTCAAAAAAATGAAAAATATAATGACAGAATTGATCAGAAAATTACTAGAGATCATATTAACAATTATTATGAGACTAATTCACAGAACACATCTGAAAATATTCCAAAATACTGAAATCATTCTCAAGTAGGGTGACTAGATCCCAGCTCACCAAATGTGAGACAAAGATTACTCAATGTGGGACCATGTGAAATTCTAATAACGACTCGTGACCCACTAACAAAGATAGTTTGTGAACGAGCGAAGACCCACTCCTCCTAAAAACAAAAACTCTTCGATTCACGCGAACGTCATATTTGGCTTCATAAACGGCAATTTTCGCCTAAAAGCGAAAAGTTTGCAAGTATGAAACGAACGCATTTTAAATTCACGCCAATACTAACAAAATTTAAGACTTTACTACATCAATTTAAGACTTTTAAGACTTTTCAAGACTCCGCGGATACCCTGGTAGGGATAAAAAAATGTTAATTAATTAATTATTAATGAATTTGCCATAACAGCTTTAAAGTCAAACAACAGTTTTTTTTCTCATGAATTATCTGGAAGTGATGCTTTCATCCACAGGTCAGACGAAATAAAATCCAGTTTAAAACGACCAGATTCCACTGGGGTGCAACAGAAATGACCACAGCTGTTACCATGGTAACAGAGTTGAGCCATTTAGGAGAAAAGGGTGATTCTTACATTGATTATCTGATCAGTTTCACTGTATTTATTACAGGAACACTCTGATAACAGCTGGGATCAGCTGATAGTGGGATGATGTCTGAGCCTATAGGAGCCCTCTGTGCTTTTAGCTGCACTCAAACATCTGGAGCTCCTCTGATCCTTAAACCTCTGCTGCTCCTTCTCTGTAGACCTGGTGGAGGCCAAGGTGGTCGGCATCCTGGACATCCTGGATGAAGAGAACCGCCTCCCTCAGCCCAGCGACCAGCACTTCGCCGACACCGTTCACAGCAAGCACCGGGACCATTTCCGCCTGACGGTGAGTCTCCCAGGAAGGAAACAGGAAGTCTAGACCAGTGTTTCCCAACCCTGGTCCTCAGGGCACACTGTCCTGCATGTTTTCCATGTCTCTGCTTCAGCACACCTGATTTAGATTGCCTCCTCAGGAGGACATCAAGTTCTGCAGTTGCCTGTTAGTCACTCACTCACGTAAGTCAGGTGTGTGGCAGCAGGGAAACACTGGTGTTGGAAAGGGCAACATGGAAAACATGCAGGACAGTGGGCCCTGAGGACCAGGGTTGGGAAACACTGGTCTAGATGATGGAGGAGCATCTTCAGGGTTTTCTCAGGATTTTTATTCCTCAGATTTGATGGTGTGATAATTTGACTCCAGCATGTTTTTGTGTTTTCATCATTCGTGTTGTTTTTATTTAAATAAGTCATGGAAGCTTTAGGTTTATTATTTATGAGGCTGCTGTTAGTTTAGTGAAGATGAAGAGACTGACAGGACAAGGATTAACTCTGTGTGTGTGTGTGTGTGTGTGTGTGTGTGTGTGTGTGTGTGCGCCTGTCCTCCAGGTCCCCAGGAAGTCCAAGCTGGCGGTCCACAGGAACGTGAGGGACGATGAAGGATTTATTATCAGACACTTTGCAGGAGCGGTTTGCTACGAGACGGTGCGTTCAGGAACCACGGTCCTATCAGACCTACAGGCTGCAGGGTTTAACGTCTGCTTCCCATTCGTTCTCAGATCAAGTTTGTAGAGAAGAACAACGACGCGCTGCACATGTCTCTGGAGTGTCTGGTCAGCGAGTCCAAAGACCGCTTCGTCCGTGAGCTTTTCGAAAACTCCAACAACAGCAAAGACCTCAAGCCGAAGGCCGGGAAGCTCAGCTTCATCAGCGTTGGCAACAAGTTCAAGGTGAGCAGCAGGTCCACCTGCTGAAGGTCCTCTGGTCCTCGGGTCTTCAGGTCACGTTCCTGTTTGAGGCTCTACGGGCTCTGTCTCTGACCCACATGGTCTGGTTGTTAGACTACACATCCACGCAGAGGTCAGAGGTCATGGCTCAGTTCTCAGGTCACTTTCAGACAGGAGCAAACATGGCGGCAGCAGTGGTGGAGATCATGATGATTCTCAGAAGACGACGTAAGAAGAGCCGGAGCTGCACATAGATGGAGGATTCTTCATCCCGTCAGTCAGTTCTGTCTCCTCCTCTGTTCCTCTTTATGGTCACGCCTCGTTACTGTTGTCCAGTTCAGTCACACCTGGAACGTTTTAGGTTAGGTTAGGTGACCTGGACACGCTGGAGTGTTTCATCCTCCGTAGTAAATCCTTTCATATTCAGGATATGTTGGAGGTTCTCTGTGAGATAACACTCACACACACGTGCACACACACACACACAGTTTGCGCTGATGATTGTTTCTGAGACTTTAGTGTGTGCTGGTGTGTTTCCATGGTTACCACATCATCCAAGGACAGTCAGGTGCTGCGCGTCCCGCTCACTGGAGACGATGCTGCTAATAGCTGTCTGATGTGTCGGTGTGAGTTGTCTAATTGCTGCGTTCCTCCATATTTACAGATGTTCTCACACCCGCTCAGCCTGAACGATGCATCATAACAAACACCATCAGGTTATTCACAGTGACAGACGGGAACAGAAAACTGGAAGATATGAATGTGAATGATGCTGAAGACCAGCCGGCACTATAAACCAGACTTAATGAACTCATCTGATGTCCTGCTGCTGCCTGCAGAGCAGCTCACAGAGGTCATGAGTTATCCTCAGCAGCATCTTAAGCTGCAGTTCTGATGGTCTCACAAGAACCTCTGGTCCCCTGAAGCTGCTCTGTGGCGATGCCAGCCCGTAACATTGAAACAATCTAATTAGAGCAGGCTAACCAGGGGGCAGTTCCACGAAGCCAGCTAATCCCAAAAATTGGGCTCACTCTGAAAATCCTGGCTTAATTTTGGTTCCACGAACGAGGCTGACCTGACCTTTGCTTGTTGGTCGTATAAAATGGTTTATTACCGTGGCTGCAGCTTTGTTTTTGATGGCTACTGTTGTGGAATTTTTTAATAAAGCAGTGAGAAAGCCGTCCATGGTTCAATCAAAAGGTTTAAATTCCAATATTGCAGTATGAGAATGAGGAGACAATCAACAGAGACTCTTCCCAAAGCAGTCCCAGCAGTTAGTCCTGCCCAGCAGAGACTTCTCACTGCATTTATCCCCCTTGACCCCCCCCCCCCCCCCCCCCCCCCCCCCCCCCCCCAAGGGAGAGAACAAACAAAAGATGGCCTTATCGAGGTGAGGAAGGGGGTGTACATCTTAGAACTTCTTATTTGATTTGACCTTTATTTAACCTCTGGTCCCCTGAAGCTGCTCTGTGGCGATGCCAGCCTGTAACATTCAACGAATCATCTATGTCTCATGAAGTTACAGCTGATTAGAAAGGGGAAGTGCATCAAAATGAAAACTAGAGCTGGCTAACTAGACCAGGCTAATTAGACCAGGCTAACTAGAACTGGCTAACTAGACCAGGCTAATTAGACCAGGCTAACTAGAACTGGCTAACTAGACCAGGCTAACTAGACCAGGCTAACTAGAACTGGCTAACTAAACCAGGCTAACTAGACCAGGCTAATTAGAACTGGCTAACTAGACCAGGCTAACTAGACCAGGCTAACTAGACCAGGCTAACTAGACCAGGCTAACTAGACCTGGCTAACTAGAACTGGCTAACTAGACCAGGCTAATTAGACCAGGCTAACTAGACCAAGCTAGCTAGACCAGGCTAACTAGAACTGGCTAACTAGAGCTGGCTAATTAGACCAGGCTAACTAGAACTGGCTAACTAGACCAGGCTAATTAGACCAGGCTAACTAGAACTGGCTAACTAGAGCTGGCTAACTAGACCAGGCTAACTAGACCAGGCTAGCTAGAACTGGCTAACTAGAGCTGGCTAACTAGACCAGGCTAACTAGACCAGGCTAGCTAGAACTGGCTAACTAGAGCTGGCTAACTAGACCAGGCTAACTAGAGCTGGCTAACTAGACCAGGCTAACTAGACCAGGCTAGCTAGACCAGGCTAACTAGAGCTGGCTAACTAGACCAGGCTAACTAGAGCTGGCTAACTAGACCAGGCTAACTAGACCAGGCTAACTAGAGCTGGCTAACTAGACCAGGCTAACTAGACCAGGCTAACTAGACCAGGCTAACTAGACCAGGCTAACTAGACCAGGCTAACTAGAACTGGCTAACTAGAGCTGGCTAACTAGACCAGGCTAACTAGACCAGGCTAGCTAGACCAGGCTAACTAGAGCTGGCTAACTAGACCAGGCTAACTAGAGCTGGCTAACTAGACCAGGCTAGAAGAAGTCTGTGGAGGAGAAAAGAATGCAGCTTATTTCCAGACTCCATGAGTAATCCTGTTAAATAATCTAGATTATAACGGAGCGGCTGGGTTTTAGGCACCAGCTGCTGCACATCTGAGGTCTTGAGTTTGATTGAAGGAGTTTCTGTTTGTTCTGCAGACGCAGCTGAACATCCTCCTGGAGAAGCTACGCAGCACGGTCAGTCTGCTCCTCTGAGTTCTTCTCCAGCAGCCGTTCTTCCTGCTTTAGTCTCCTTGTTTCCTCCTGCAGGGCTCCAGCTTCATCCGGTGCATCAAACCCAACCTGAGGATGGTCAGCCACCAGTTTGAAGGAGCCCAGATTCTGTCCCAGCTGCAGTGTTCTGGTCAGTGAGGTCTTCTGGTTCACAGCTGCACGTTCTTCATGTTTGACCTGAGAATCAGGAACCATGCTTCCACTTCCTGTCTGAAGGAGGAAGCAGAGCCTGGGTCCAGGACACAGAACACAAAATTAGTTCATAGATGGGTATTTCTAGTCCCCCTGGTTCTGACTCACCCGTGGTTCTGTACCTTCTCATTGTCCTGTTTAGACGTTTGGGTCATTTAGCAGAGCTTCTTGAGGTTTTGGGTTCCAACAGAACCAGGTGGACCTGCTGGTACTGATCCAGGTAAAGCAGCAGGTGTGTTATTGGGTTCCTGCAGGGATGGTGTCGGTTCTGGACCTGATGCAGGGCGGGTTCCCCTCCAGAGCGCCGTTCCATGAGCTCTACAACATGTACCAGAACTACATGCCTCCCAAACTGACCCGGCTCGACCCCAGGCTCTTCTGCAAGGTCAGTCCTCTGATCCTGGTTCTAGTTCTGGTTCTGAGTTCGGTCACTGTTAAGGTGTGTGTGTGTGTTTTAGGCTCTGTTTAAAGCTCTGGGACTCAATGACATGGACTACAAGTTTGGACTGACTAAAGTGTTTTTCCGACCCGGAAAGGTGAGCCTGTGTGTGTGTGTGTGTGTGTGTGTGTGTGTGTGTGTGTGTGTGTGTGTGTGTGTGTGTGTGTGTGTGTGTGTGTGTGTTTCATTCCACTGATGTTGCTCCTGATGTCAGTATTATTAATAAGTATAATTATATACCAGCTTCTGTCTGGGATGGACCCACAGAATCAACATGCTGTCCTCTTTATGAAGATGTTAGAATAGCCTTAAATAGAATAGAATAGACTTTATTGATGCCTCAGTGGGGAAATTCACTTGTCCCAGCAGCACCATCACTCAAAAGGTAATTAGAAGAAAGATAAAAACAAGGATACATGTATATACACATAGTCAGTAATCTAGTATTGTAATCCTAGATCACTAAAAAACCACAAATAAAGATAAAAACTAACTTAATACCAGCACTATGCAGCATACTGTAAGAGACACAGACAACAATGTGAATCCGGTATTGCACAAGTATAGAACACATGAATATTGCATTGGTGTTATTGTGTACCAGGATGATACCAGCACAGCTTAAACTGAGGAGTTCTACACTCTTACAAAGTACCTTACACTGGTACCATAATACACGTGTAAAAGGAAAAGCTTTATTGATGTGACTACAAATGTTAACAGCTTGTACTCTGGTCACACGTGGCAAACAGGCTAATATCTGGTTTAAATGACATATGTGATGTTTTCTCCTTGGTGTGTAATATGAGAGCTAAATGTGGATTTGTGACCATTTACAGCGTTAACTTTGGGGTCACGTGACCTCCACGAACGTATCTTCTTAAAACTCACAGCTGCTCAAGTCCTCCAGTCTAAACACATCCAGACTCTGGAACCGAACATGAAGACGACACAGAAATGAGGAAAACTCCATTCAATTCAGTTTATTTCTATAGCGCCAAATCACGACGAGAGTCGTCTCAAGGCTCTTCACAAAGTAAACATTCCAATACAGTTCAGTTCATTAAGCCAATCAGTAAAACAGTTTCCTATATAAGGAACCCAGCAGATTGCATCAAGACACTGACTAGTGTCATTGTGTTGATCCAATCCTCATACTAAGCAAGCATGTAGCGACAGTGGGAAGGAAAACTCCCTTTTAACAGGAAGAAACCTCCAGAGGATCCTGGCTCAGTATGAGCAGCCATCCACCATGACTCACTGGGGGTTGAGAAGACAGAGCAGACACAGGCACACCCCACACCCACACACACACACCCACACACACACACACACACACACACACACACACACACACACACACACACCACATATATCAAGTAGTGTTTCTATGGCTACACTGTGATTTCTTAGTAGAAGTTCTATTTAGTAAGAGAAACTTTATTGTCTTTATCTGAGTGAATCTATAATTAATTCAATAGGTGAACTAATAGTAGCACATTCTATGTTAAAGAAAGTGAGATGTACATGCCAATAACATATGTGGAGAAACAGAGCTGATGCGGACTTCCGGCGTCGCCATGGAAACATGTAAACGCTGAGCGTTCTAACTAAATAGCTCCAGCTACAGAGCTTTAATCAAGCAGCTGGTGGTCTCTGTTAGTTCTGATCTGTTTGTAGTCCTCGTAGGCATGAATGGATCATTCTTGATCTGTCTGGGAGGAGAACATTCTCATTTCTCTAGCATCCATTAACACGGTCTGCCTGTGGACGCTCGTGAGCAGCGATTTTCTGAGCTCGCTTCACGGAACAGCCCTCTGGTAATGTGGTCCAGTCTGACCTGTTTCTGAAGGGTTCTGTCTCAGAATCAATCTGGTTTAATTCAAACCCAGAATAGAAAAGATTATCTGAACCGGTCCTGTGGAACCTGAGCTTAGTTGGGTCACAGGTTTTTGACCCGTTTGTGTTCAGTTTGCAGAATTTGACCAGATCATGAGATCAGACCCAGATCACCTGGCAGAACTGGTGAAGAAGGTCAACAAGTGGCTAATCCACAGCCGCTGGAAGAAGGTCCAGTGGTGCAGTCTGAGTGTGATCAAGTGTAAGAACACACACACACACACACACACACCTGGTTCTTTAAGGTGTCTGCTGTGTCAGACTCCTGTTAGCGTTAACGTGGTCCTAAAGGAGTGTGTTTACCTACAACAGAATCAGAACAGAAGTGGTTCCTCTACCAAGTCTGTGTTAGAACCCACCCTGCACCAGAACCCGACCCTTGGACCCTTTCCTGAAGGGTTCTGGTTCTAGTTAACCATAAACACGGTTTTCTGTTTGTTTCAGTGAAAAACAAGATCATTTACCGGGCCGGAGCCTGTATTCAGATGCAGAAGACGGTCCGGATGTGGCTCTGCAGGAAGAAGCACAAACCCCGGTGGGTCTGGTTCTGGTTCTGTCTAGGGATAGGCCGATGTGTCGGGCCCATATTTACCATATTGTTGTATATCATCATGGCTGATTTAGAGTCGGGCACCTCCGCGGGCAGCCGGGTGTCCTCCTTAAACATCTGGCTGCTCTAGAACAGTGGTTCCCAAACTGGGGTCCACACAAGATGTCTGCTGAGCTTGTGAGGTTCTCCATGAAAGAACTTACTAACGGAGCATTGTCAGTGAAAGCTAAGTCAGGAGGACGGCGGGAATAAGGAGTAAAATAGTTTTAAAAACCGTTTCCAGGCCAAAACAGGAGACGTGACAGGTGTGTCAGTGAAGGCTCCACCTGTCCTGGTTCCGACTCCACTCAGGGACTTCTTCTCTTCTGCACATGCGGGTCGCTCTGGGGCCGTGAAGCATTGGTGTCACCTTTCAGTTATAATGTGAACAGCCACACGAAAAAATCAGAATTGCGCGTCAAGACCTGCAGTGTGAGCGTAGCCATAGGGTTCCAAATCCAGAACCCTGTGGAACACCAGAACTAACCCTGGGTTTAGAGTCCACACCTCTTCAGTGTTTATTAATAAATGTTTGACTTGGAAAAAGCTGATGGAACCAAAACAACCAGAACCAGCTCCAAGGTTCTGGTTCTGTGTTCAGATTTAGTTAAAACTCACAGGAGTTCTTCATTTGAAAACCCAAAACGTAGAACATGAGAAAACATCCAGAGTTCCACTTCTGGATGCCGGTTTGGGTCTGAGAGGTTCTGATGGAGGTTCTGTGTGTTCTAGCATTGACGGGCTCGTCAAGGTGAGGAACCTGAAGATGAGGATGAGCCGCTTCACCGAGGTGGTGTCGGGTCTGAAGGAGGGGAAGCAGGAGATGAGCAAACAGATCCAGGATCTGGAGAACGCCATCGATGCCCTGATGGTCCGCATCAAGGTAGGCGGGCGGGTTCTGCGTGTTCCTGAGGATCCCACCAGACAAACATGGAGGATAGCCTCCTACGCCGTCAGGCAGGGGGGCTTTAGTCCATGTCCTGGAGCCATTTGATGGGCAGCTGCTGTAATTAGACTCCTCCCACCTGGAGCTGGTTTTTTTTACGTTCTGGGTTCAGGTGTGCACAGCTCTGTACAGGTGAGGGTTTATGCTGGGGACGAGCAGCTGATCCTAGAGTCCTGCTGGTTTAAAGGAACATTCGGACTCGTGCATCAGTCTGTATGTCCCCACTCGCACCCTTCGTTCAGCAGATCGTCTGCTGCTGGTTGTTCCAAAGGTCCGGTATAAATCCCGGGGGGAGCGTGCCTTCTCTCACGCAGCCCCCAAACTCTGGACCACTCTGCCCCTCCATGTGCGTTTGGCTCCCTCGGTCAGCAGGTTTAAGTCGGCACTCAAAACTCACCTTTTCAGCCTTGCCTTCCCTCCGTGACAATTTCCATGAAAGTCCAGCGCTAGTTTTACTTAATTTAGTTTTTATGATTCAGTAGCTCACTTTTTAACACCTGGCACTATCTTGTAGCTTTTTTGATTTTATATGTGACATTTTAATTTGTTTTTATCAGTTACTGCATTATTTTTTACTCTCGATAGTGCTGTTACCTTTTACTTGTTCTTAGTAGGAATTTTTATCCGTGATTTTGTGCTGCTTTTGTTTTTTACCTGATTTCCGTGTTTGTTGATATGTTCGAGCATTTGGCTCTTTTATGTACAGCACTTTGGTTAGCTGCCATGCTATTTTTAAATGGTGCTTTATGAATAAATTGGTATGGTAATAAACCACCACGTTCTGACCAGTAACAGTGGGCGGGGCTAATCAGGCAGCACGTCTGATCTTCAGGATGGATCAGACTCATGTCTAGTTCTAGATCATTTTACAAAAGAGCTGGTTCTGATCCGGTTCTGGGTTTGTGTTTATCAGGGCACCATCATGACCCGGATCGACATCGATCACGAGTACCAGAGCCTGGTGACCCGGTCGGAGAAGCTGCTCACAAACCTGCAGAACAAGAAGAAGGAGGAAGAGGAGCGCGAGCGGCTGCGACGCATCCAGGAGGAGATGGAGAGAGAGAGGAAGAGGAGAGAGGAGGAGGAGCAGCGGCGCCGGCAGGAGGAGGAGGAGAGACGGATGTAAGTGTGGGGGTGGGGGCTGATCCAAACCCTGAGTTCAATCTGAACGTGGGGGGGTTTCTCTGGTCCGGGTCTGATCCGAACCGATCAAAACTAAATATGCTCTGGTACCGAGCCTCGTCAGATGCTAGTTAGTTTATTATTGTTCCTTCTAGCAGAACATCAGAGTTCCTGGAGAGGATCACGGGTGTAGGGAGACAGTTCCTGGAGAGGATCACGGTGTAGGGAGACAGTTCCTGGAGAGGATCACGGTGTAGGGAGACAGTTCCTGGAGAGGATCACGGGTGTAGGGAGACAGTTCCTGGAGAGGATCACGGTGTAGGGAGACAGTTCCTGGAGAGGATCACGGTGTAGGGAAACAGTTCCTGGAGAGGATCACGGTGTAGGGAGACAGTTCCTGGAGAGGATCACGGTGTAGGGAGACAGTTCCTGGAGAGGATCACGGTGTAGGGAGACAGTTCCTGGAGAGGATCACGGTGTACACTGAGCAACCATGTTTTACTGATTATGTCTGATTCTAACGGGTCACTCTGAGTGTTTCCTGCAGGCTGAACATGAAAATAGTCTCCTCCACCTATCTCCTGCAGTAGCTTCTGATAGAAAATAGACTCTAGGTGAAACTCTAGGATTAGAAAATCCTGACAGATCTACGTCACACTCAGGGTGCGAATTACACAGAGGCTTCCGGGGGAGCCCAGTTAGACGGTGTGTTTGGGGGGGGGTGTTAATAAATTATTGCTTTATAAAGTTACAAACGTGTAGTGGGATAAATCTACCTACATTTTCCTTTTCAAGCACTTGTTTTATGTAACTATTTTCAAAATTCATAATAAAAAAGAAGAAAGTGGCCTTATTTGACCTAAATGTTTCACAAATTATCACCTGGAATTGATGGATTCTGTTGGTAATGTAGAATAATCTAATCCAGGTCTGAAGAATCTAGATGTTGTAGTTTTTACACTAGACCAGACCTAAGGTGGGTCAGATGCAATAAAGTTTGTTTTTTATACTGTCACAAATCAAATAAAGGTTTAAACAATCACAAACTGTTCTTTAAGGACTCTGCTATCAGTCTAATATAATCTAGTTAAGCTCTGAATAATCTAAGTATTGTAGTTTTGAGCAGAGCCAGTTCTAATGTGGTCTACAGGTGAAACTCAGAAATGAGAATCTGGTGTAAAAGTCCACTTATGTCAGTAATCCAGCTCAGACTGAGAGACCATCTAAAGGCTCAGGAACCCTCTGCAGGTGTTCTGGACTCATCAGCTGATTAGAGTGTGACACTTTGAGTCTAGAATATTGAACCTTTTCACTATATTTTAATTGAGATTCTGAATGTGGGGTTTTCATCAGCTGTAGCCATAATCATCACAATTATAACAAATAAAGGCTGAAATATCTGGAATGAGTCTGTCTCATAGATTAGTTTCACCTTTTAGGTTGAATTACTGCCACTCAGGTGTTCTTGTGCCTTTGATGAGCCTCAAGCTTCACTCAGCAGAAGCAGCTGGGTTAGGGTTAAGGTCAGACTTCAGCATCGGCCCTGTTATGACCAGAAATCTATCAGACAAACAGATTAGGATTTGTTTTGCTCTCAATGGGAAATGATCAAATGAAATTGATGTAAATATGATTACAACAACTAATTATAGGATACTATTGGACTGAAAGGCTGTGAACCAGAGACAACAGGACAGAAGTGAAGGTTTGTGCATTTAACAAAACATTTAATAAATAATCAGAGCTGCTGTAAAATATTCTCCAGTCCATCCAGACAGAATCACTGTCTCTTCTGTCTCATGATCAGCAGCAGCTGGGATGTTTATGCTCACTAAGGTTTTCTTTTTTTATCAACATTCCCACTTTCAAGTGCAGCTCACTCCTCCTCTTGTTGTGACTTTTTTTCTTGTGCTTATTCTCATCCGTTTTGATGCATCTCCATGTTTCCACCTGCCTGTTGGCGCATCTGACCTCTGGTTGTTCAGATGCTGCTGCTGTCAATCATTGCAGGAGCGTGCACGGTGTCGGATACCTCGTCTCTTTGTTCTCTCCTCCTGCCTGGGCGAACGGTAGCTGACGGTGATGTGTGCGCGGCGCGCAGCAGCGATGCGCCTTTTGCGCGTTTGGAGAGAATGAGTACTCGTGCGCAAAACGAGGCCCCTCATGGAGCGCGTGTTCTGCATATATCGGGAGGGGCCCACTTAAAGCTCTGGATTTGCTCAAATAAGATGTTTGAGCTCAACAAGGTTGTAGTTCTCTTGTGGTGTGAGCAGAGCGCGCTGGGAGTGCAGCTTGTAATGAGCGCGCGCGACTTTTTCAGTTGGGAGGCGCGGAGCAGCTGGAGAAACATAACAATGATGGAACGTACGAGAATATTTGACGCAATACCGGTGCGCAGAGGTGCGGGTTTCAGTGATCAACAGGAGAGGGAGGGGGAGAGAGCGTCAGGAACAAATGAAAGACAGAAAGGCTGCCAGATAATATGAGCGAACATGAACGATCGCGTGTTAATTATGTTTTTTGGTGGCGCCACTTACTGTGGCCGTGCGCAGGACCACCAATCAGCGCTGCCGCTCTCCATTCTCTCCGCCCAAAATAATCTCTGCTTGAGAGTCCAAATAAATAATGTAATATAGGTAGAAACTTGATCTTTTTTCGGGCTCCCCCTGGGTGTGTCAGTTGAGGGCTTCTAGGGGAGCCCGTCACCCTTTCAGGGGAGCCGGGCTCCCTTTAGCTCCCCCGTAATTCGAACCCTGGTCACACTGTCACTGAACATTCATGGACTCACCCATCTGGACTCACGGCGGGGAAGGCTGTTGTTGGTTTAGCGTCCAGGAAACAGCAGAGAACGTCTGGGCTAGTAGAAGCTAACCGTTAGCATTAGCAACTCCACCACACAGCAGAACTCCTCCAGGCTTGTGTTATTGGTGGAGATAAAACATCAACGTTGCAGAGCAAACAGAGTCAGTGGTAGAATCGTGTTGCTGTTAGCCAATCAGAGGAGAGATGTCCACGTATCAGGAAGTAAAACTCCAGATCCTGCCGTTTGAAGCTCCCTTCTCATAGACATGAATACGTAGATGCCCCATTGGGCGCTGGAGAGCGTAACACTGTTGCCACTATGTTGGATGGGTCTCCTCACTCTAAAGTCAACACAGAGTGAGCAACTATGCACGTTTTTGTGCAGCCTACGGTTGCAACAACCAGCGTACTATTGAAAACAGATCATGTGGGATTATTATTTACTTTTATAGCCTACCTGATGGGATTTTATATTTAAATTTTTTATTATTATTTTGTTTAATTATATTTGTATTTTAATTATCATGCCATACCACGTGTTTTTAGCTGGGTAAACACCTTCCTCAGTAGAAATAAATGCACTGGGTGCGAATGGAGACCCATCTAAGATGGTGGCCAGCCACTACGGCAGCTCCAATAGGCAGCGCCAGTCCACGAAGCGTCGAGGTATATATGTCTGTGTCTTCTCTGATCTGGCTCACTTCTACTTCCTGGAAATGGTGCACCACTGTATTGTTTCCCCCCGAGAACGACTTACGAGGCCGTTATTCCTACTAGACCACTGCATATGTACTGATTAGTGACCCACACCTTTAAATCCATGAATAAAGAAAGCTTCCTTATTACTTCTCGTTCCTCCTCCACCGTTCCCTTGACAACCCCCACCCCCAGGAGCACTGATGGGAGCCATCATGTCCGTCACAACCTGCTGCTTGCTAATACGACCCATTAGAGGCGACAGGACACTCTTTATGGCCTCATCCTGCAGCAGGTTCTGAGCTGGACCCGGCTGAAGGTCAGAACCCTACAGGTCTGAGCCATCCTGAAGCTGGGTTCCACTGTAGGTTCTCTTCTCTGTTTTAACCATTCTACTCAGAATTAACAGAACCACAAACCTACAGTCAGAACCAGACTCAGCAGATGGTCCAAATAATCAAGCATAGCAGCAGGAAGACCATGGTTCCTCTGGTGTCTTCTGGGTTCCTCAGGGTTCTTCTGTGAATCACTGGGATGAATCTGTGGGAGATGAACTGGGAGTCTCTAAAATAAAATGTTCTCAAAGTTCTCACTTTCTCTCCCCAGCCCCAGGGCCCCACCCTCGAGTTTCTGTAACCCTACTAGAACCTGTCTGGATCTCATTAAAACCCATCAGGGACCCTGCTCAAGGTGACTTCAGGAGGAGTATGAAACCAAACGTTCTTGACCTTCAACATTTGTTGGTGGTTCCATGTGACCCGACCAGATAGAACACTTGCCTGTGGTTCTGCTGTTTCATGTTTGGACCAGAGATCTGCATCGGAGTGGGATGTAGAGCCCCCTGGTGGTGGGTTTGTAGACTGCAGCTCACAGGCTCTGTGACCTAAATCAGACTCTTTAGTCCACATGGGACCCAGATCCGGTTCTTTATGTCAGTCTGAACAGAACAACCGGAGCAAATCAGGTGTTTTCAGGGATTTCAGCTCTTCACATGGATCGGTTGTGGTCTGGAGGAGATGGGAAGTAGGAAGAGTTTCTGTCTTCCATCCTGACCAGAAACTTCCTCACCTGGGTCTCTTCTCATTTCAGGAAAGCTGAGATGGAAGTGAAGAGAAAGCAGGAGGAGGAGGAGAGGAAGAGGAGGGAGGAGGAGGAGCGGCGGCTCCAGGTTGGTGTGTGTGTGTGTGTGTGTGTGTGTGGTGAGTTCTACCATTAGGTTTATATTTATAATGATTTTATCATAGTTCTGACACACCTGACCTGTTTTAGATCAGCAGGATCAGGGTCAGGTAGTTAGGGTTCATTATTAGCTGTTCAATGTAGTTAATTTATATAGCCCCAAATCACAAGGGGCGTGGCCAGTAACAGCTTGTGTCCGTAAGGGGCGGAGCCCTGAAACAACTCATTCTGGAAGGCACTGAAACTGTGGAGAGTAAACTGCTGAGATGCTTCATGTGAGAGGGTTTTAGAGCAGAGGGCTGATGTAATTGTTCTGATTCCATCCAGGCATCATTTGTTCTATTTTTGATAGAAAAGAATCAAAATATGAAAGTCATTTGTTTTCTAAATGGATACAAAAATGTCATCTTGTTTTTCCTATTTTCTGTTTTAGTCTTGGATCAAAAACACAAAATGGAAAAACGGCCGCAGGACTGAATTTGACTTAAAGGGGTCAGCACCTATAATACCGTGGATATCTACGTCCTATTAGTCTTTTAGACCATTAAACTAAATTGTATTGGAAAAATAAATTAAAACTGTGATTGTTTAATCCTTTATTGTGAAGGGCATATTTTCTCGTTAGATCACACGTGATATTTCGGCTGTCTCAGACGCGCGCGGGACTGAGGAGCACGTTGATTGGTGGAAGGAAGAAGGAAGCAGGACGCGGCTTCAGCGTCTCGCTCCAAAACAACAAAAGTTATAACTGAACCCGACCTGGCAGTGACCTACGGGATCTAACCGTGTATTTACGAGCCCGAGCCTCGCCTCGTGTGTAATGGCGTCCTCCTTTGTTGTTGAGTTGGGAGAGAAGCAAGCTCATCCAGGCATCGGCTCTTATGCTGTTGTGAAGCTGGAATACACACACCGATCGGAGTTTTGTCTCCCGTAACACGGATTATAACACGAGTCGTCAACGGTAAGACAAAATTTATGCATTTCACGTTATGAAATGAGCTTTGTTGTGCTGGTTGTGGTTCATATTTGTTTATATTAGGCCGTTGTGCCGACATATAGGCCAGAACTCAAGTTCTCGTGTTGGAGTGCGCGTGCTCGTGGGGTGCATGTGAGCTGGTTGAAGAAGGCAAGATTAAACAAACGCGTCAATGTTAAATATCGGCTTCTCAGCCAGTGAAAAATCATTAGGAAGCCATTATAGACATGTTTTTAAGTGGAAAAGTGAAGATTTCAGGTGATGACCCCTTTAATATTTAATTTGTCGGGTTCATGAGGACTGGTGTGGTAGCGGTGTAGCTTAACTGAACTGTAAAGCTTATGGAGTCTACACAGACGTTAGGATCCTCTAGTTGGGGAAATACGGAGCCCCTCAGGTCAGGTGGGAGTTTTTATGTAGTAACAATCAGTTTATGACTCTGAGCGCACAGATCCATAATCTGTTGCTGTGGCAACGCCTGAGATAACCGTTTCCTCTGCATCGGGAGCGCACACTGGGGTGGGAGCACGGATCCAGTGGACTGCACCTCGATTCCAGCTAACTAGGCGTGGAAATGTTTTAAAATAGTTGTGTTGTTACTTTATCGTTCAGTCTGTGGGTGACAACAGGAAGTGCTACGTTTATTATTCTCATGTTGGATCATTCGTAATTATGTCTGAGAACTTTATAAGAGGATTATCATGTCAGCTCCCTTCATATAAACGTTAATAAACCAGGTTCTCAACCAGTAAACAGCTGTTTGTGTTTTCAGACGTCCTGTTAGCATACTGTTAGCTCTGATCGTTAGCATCGCTGCTAGATCTGTCTGACTGCCAGAGACAAACACACCTGAAAACAGCCGAATACCCTTTTGGAACTTGTAGATGAAATGGAAATCAGCTTGGATCACACTGAGATCACACTAAGGACATCAAGGCAGTGGAACATTTTATTGCTGGCCTGTTCCAAGAAGAATTGCTGTTATCTGAATCTGGCTCCCTCGGTCTTGGCCTTGAGGCTGAAGACCTTCAAGACTCACCTGGAGGACGGTGGAGACGGCACCTGGATAGAACATAACACACCCACAGATTGAAGAGTAAAGTAATAATATAATAAAAGTAGCAGTGGGTTGCACGGGCAGAATCTCTTGCCCTCCAGACAGAACCTGAAAACAACACCAGCAGGCACGAGTTATCGAAAATACACTTTATTAACACATCCAAACAGTAAAACGTCCAGAGTCCACCTGTGGAACCTGTCTGCTACTGCCTCCTGCTGGCTCTCTTGTGCTCATACACCCCTCCTTTCCCCAATTATTATAGATCTGACACCCTTTTATCATTTCTGGCCTCATCACGCCGAACAAGCCCCAGGCAAGTCCCATCTTCTGCCCTTTACAGTAACACAAAATTCACTAAATTAAAGTAAATATGTTTAGTTATTCGTAATCCAGGTGCGGTGGAGTGAATCTGCGCTTCCTGCTCAGGGGCACGTTCTGTCGGGGATACCTACATCAGGACGACACCTGTCCACGTGAACCCGACACATGAAATATTAAAATTAAATTTTTTCCATTTCATGTTTTTGATCTGAGACCAAAGTAGAAAATCTGAAAAACAAGACAGTTTTTGTATCCGTTTAAAAAAACAAATGACTTCTTCATTTTCTGATATTTTTGTTTTCAAACGAATGTACACGGATTAGAATCCGTTATTGTTTTAGGTTTTAGTTTGCTTTGAGGTTCTGATGTGAGGAGGAGGAGAGCGGTCCGGTTTGGTTAGGGTCATGTCCCGTTCTGACAGAAGTTGGGTTGCTTGTGGTCCAGATGGAGATGGAGTTGCAGCTGCAGGCAGAGCGGGAGGAGGAAGCGGCCCGCCAGGCGGTTCTGGAGCAGGAGAGGAGGGACCGGGAGCTGGCAATGAGGATTGCCCAGAGCGAGTCAGAACTCATCCCAGAGGAGGCGCTGAACGACTCGGGTCTACGCAGGTACACACACACACAGGTTCTGGTTCAGCGGGCCTTTGGGAAGAACCTCGTCTCCCACAGAGGTTCTGATTCTGGACCTGGTTCTGTTCAGACTGAAACCGTGTTTTATCACGGAGTGCTGAGAGAACTGGTACCAGTAAACAGACTCCTCCAAAATAAAAGCCTTATTTATATGGTCTGGGTCCTGTTGAGAAGATAAAAAGCAAGAGTCGGACCTCTGGTGTTGAACGTAAGGTTCTGATGGGTTCTGGATGTTTACATGTGATGTTTGATGACTTTCTTCTTTTGTCTTTTCCTCCCAGTAACGGCTCCTCAGGTCCATCGTCCCCAGAGAGAGCAGCGTAAGGCCCTGACATTGACCCCTAACTAACCTTTCACCCCGTGACCTGTGACCTCTGCATGCTGTAACAATTTAACAGCTTCGATTTCTCTGATCTGATCCGATTTAAACAAAGTGTCTCTCAAACTGCTGAAGCAGGATGAATCCAGCTTTCCTCCGTTAACGCTCACTAACACGGAATAAAACGGAGCTCCGCTTAACCCAGTCAGGCCGGTCTCACCTGCTTCTGTCAAAGGCAATCAGCTGGTGATCAAATCAACCAGGAAGTAGAAAATCTGATTTATAACCAGCCTGTGAACGCACCATCTCTAATCCCCGCCACCAATCACAGATCAGAATTAATGTCTGATGTTTATGATTTTTGATCCCAAACCAGGGTCACCGCTTCTCTAAAGAATCCCTCTCTTCCCGTCCGGTCTTCCCTGTAGACAGCTTCCTGAACAGCCTTCATTCACAGAAATGGTATACATCTGACATGATCGACAAGCTAACAGCTAGTCTGAGTAAAGCCATGACCAACATGGGAATCTGTCATAAATCAGCTCCTAATTCCTAAATCCTGCAGCGAGTCATCATGGTTGGTTAAACATCAGCAGCGGCTCTTTGTCCAGGCGTTGAATCCCGCAGGAAGTTATTAGAATTCCCGCTGGAGCCAAACTGACGTGGGTCTCTGGAACAACTTCTGGAGCTGATGGCTCTGATCCCGTCTAAATGAGTCTCCTCTGGTTTCCTGTGACTAGCCGTTAGCTCATCCGTCTTAAAGGAAGTAAACCATTTCTCTAAACAGAGGCTGTTCAGGAAGCCATCCAGGTAAGATGGGAACAGATCCTACCTTTTATACAGAAGCAAGTGAGAACGGATGGATTAGCCTTTAAAACCTGGAGTTGTGATTCAGGCCGTCTGAAAATCGCTGGTGGATCAGCAGTTTGATAAAGACGTTCCGACGAGGACGGCGGGTTTGTGGATGTGCGGGATGTAAATCAGCTCTCTGATTGGTCCGTGTCCCCGCCAGCATCTAACTGTTGCTCTCTTCACAGCGATGCTGCAGCCACAACGCTGAAGAACCTCTCCATGTAGGTTCCTCTCACACGCCTGCAGAACCCTGCAGCTGGTCCAGTCTGAAGCAAATAGATACTTCCGGTTACACACACCTCACGCACACACACACACACTTCTTCCAGCTTTGTGTTTCTCTCCTGTGAAAATGAACCGTCTCTGTAACGAAGCGTTTAGTTTGCGTTAATCTCAGCATAACTGAGATTTGACGTAGATTCAGTTCAGACTTCGTTAGTCCTTTACCGTCGGCGTGTTCTCAGGATAATCCGGGCCTGGATGTGTTTCCTCGGTTTGAGCTGCTCAACAGTAACAGGAAAGTTCTGCATTGTCTGACTTCTCTGAGCTTTATTGATCTCCAGACATTAACGAACACGTTCTCTCTGTGACATCATCTCTCCTCGCCGTTTGTAGTTCTTAAACATGGAGGATAAAACACAGAAACAGCTGATTCTACGCGTAAACAATCGTGTGTTTAGTTCCTCGGTGTTCTGCTGAAGAATGAGTTAATATTAACAACGATCTTTATATCGTCAGAATAGTCTGAAATGTCCCAGTAGAAACTGCTGGTTTCTTCTTGTTGAACTGGTTTCTTTGTCCTGTAAACATTTAATCTGGAATTATCTGGTGTTTTAGGGAGGAAATGGCCAAAGAAATGACGGATCTTCTGTCCCGGTGGGTGAAAACAACTCTAATCCCAACAGTCTCCTCATTTCCTGATTTAAATGAGATGATTTAAAAATCAAGTGGAGAAATCAATCTGATGATTGATGATGATCAATATTTGATTCCAGAATTTTGATGTGTCTTGATTCTCGGAGAATCCTGTAACATTCCTCTCTCGTCCTGTGGAGGTTTTCCAAACGAGTCTGACGTGGCTGACCTTTAAAGGTGGATTCTAAGCTTTCAATGGCGTTCAGTTTAAAGCCTTGAGATCCGTTTGGTGTTTAAATCAGAATTCCCAGAGATTATAAGAAACTTCCAGAACCTCCTTGTGAACACATGAGATTAAATTTACTGACTGATGGTGAGGGGAACTTTATCATCTGGGATCTGATGGATTTATGGTTTTTATTAAATAATCTACAGACGGGTGTTGAGAGAACAACTGAAACAGAATAAATCTACAAAGTAAAAGAACATTGTTCTCCAGAAAGAACCAGAACCAGGTAGAACCAGCAAATGGGATTTGACGCTCATCAGATCAGATCAGGGAACGCTCTCAGTCCAAACTGATTCAAAACCACTCAGGACTTTCCAGAGGGAAAGATCTGGACCTAAACAGCTCCAAGACCTGCTGTTTGGAACAGCATGTGTTAGCTACCCAAAACTTCCCACAGACCCGCTCCAGTAAACCAGTTCCCACAGACCCGCTCCACTAGACCAACTCCCATAGGCCCACTTCCACAGACCCGCTCCAGTAGATCAACTCCTATAGGCCCACTCTTCTAGGACCTGCTCCAATAGACCCACTTCCACAGACCCGCTCCACTAGACCAACTCCCATAGGCCCACTTCCACAGACCCGCTCCAGTAGATCAACTCCTATAGGCCCACTCTTCTAGGACCTGCTCCAATAGACCCACTTCCACAGACCCGCTCCAGTAGATCAACTCCTATAGGCCCACTTCCACAGACCCGCTCCAGTAGATCAACTCCTATAGGCCCACTCTTCTAGGACCTGCTCCAATAGGCCCACTTCCACAGACCCGCTCCAGTGGACCTGCTCCCGCAGACATTCTTCCCAGACCTGTTCCAGCTCCTGCCTTGATACAGACTCCTCCATCCTGTAGAAACCTTCTGGCTGATTTCACCTTTGACCTTTGATGACTCTGACCTGGTGGACTTCACTGAGGGAACTTTAATCAGAACTTAAACCAGAGAACATCTGGTGGAAATGGGGGTCAGTAAAACCCAAACAGACTCAGTGAAGTCCACCTAGAACCTAACCCGTCTGATCCTGATCTTCAGATCTGCTGCTGCTGGTATCCCAGAGTTCTCTGCTCAAAGGTTTGGTTCCTGATGTTCCTGTTTTGTGTTCTATTAGAGGTCCGCAGGTCCAGGCCTCCAAAGCAGCCGCTGGTGCCAAGAAGTACGAGCTGAGCAAGTGGAAGTACGCCGAGCTGCGTGATGCCATCAACACGTCGTGTGGTGAGTACAGTTCGTCACTCAGCTGCTGCTGGCCTTAAAGGAAAAGTTCGCTTTTTTAGACATTAAGTTTTATGTGTTCCTTCACCCACCCAGTGCTCTGTAACCTTTGACCCATTTCACACACACCCCCCTGCTCAGAGATTCTCAGGAGAGAAGTGATTCAGAAAGGTAGTTCTGGCTAGTTTCGGGGGCACTTTATCTGCGCCGTTTAGCCTCACAAAAGGATTAGCCTCTGAAAGCATGGCTAATTTACATCTCACAAACAAAGCTGGGTAAATTTACAACGTCACATTACAACGGGACTAGTTTTTGTCATTCGTATCCCTGCGCCGCTCCCCGCGGATATTAAACAGCGCTTCGTATGTCAGCTGTTTCACTGCCGAATGCCAAAAACATGTCAGACTCCGTCTCATCTGATGACGAATTTCATTTTAACACTATATCAGATGAAGAAGAAACTTATTTTACTACTAGGATATCTTTATGAGCCAGAGTACACGGATGAAGAATTGCATTTGCTACACAAAACACACACATCAACACAGATTGTTGACAAAGCTACTGCAGTCTATGATCAACCATCGGTGTAAAGATGATTGCATAAATAATGCGCTAAAATGCGAAGATGATTGCATGAATACGGCAGACATAGCGGAATAAATTATTTTTTAAAAACAAAACTTACCCAGATTTCTGGTACGGCCGAACTCTTCAAAAACAGTCTTTCACTTTTCCCGAACTTTTTCCTGATGTAATCATCCTCTTTGAAGTGTGCACTGCACAAACGAAAGGTTTTGACTCGTTCCAGCCGAGTATCCTTGGAGTAGCCGATTGCTAAAAGCCACTGATGCCTTAGAGAAACGTCCTTAGCAGGAAAAGTGTCAAACCGAAAAGGTGATCCTGTAACATCCTTATTGTTACAACCCGGGAACCTGCAGGTACGCACCATGGCTCGATATATTTAAGAAAAACTACTTTTAAGTGAATTTAGAAGTTGTTGTTTCACTCATACAGCCAGGATTAGCAGCCAGACACGAGCCCGTTCTATAGCTGCGGTGACCGGCGCAGGGATACGAATGACAAAAACTAGTCCCGTTGTAATGTGACGTTGTAAATTTACCCAGCTTTGTTTGTGAGATGTAAATTAGCCATGCTTTAAGAGGCTAATCCTTTTGTGAGGCTAAACGGCGCAGATAAAGCGCCCCCGAAACTAGCCAGAACTATGTTTATGAATCACTTCTCCCCTGAGAATCTCTGAGCAGGGGGGTGTGTGTGAAATGGGTCAAAGGTTACAGAGCACTGGGTGGGTGAAGGAACACATAAAACTTAATGTCTAAAAAAGCGAACTTTTCCTTTAAGTGCTCCTGAAGGGTCAAAGGTCGTGTTCTGATTGGTGCTGGTGGTCCAGATGGAAACATCTAAGTCCAAACATAACCAAGAAATGGTTCTGGAACTCCCAAGTTCACTAATTATTACCCAGAGTTCTGTGGGTTTTTCTACTTTAATCAGTCATAAAGAAAATAAACAAACCTTAGTTAAAATATCAGGAATCGAACTGGCTGATCAGATTATTGGTGTAATCAGATTACTGACAGTCTGATTAGAGTATTGGTGTAGTAATCAGATTACTGACAATCTGAGTAGATTATTGGTGTACGAATCAGATTACTGACAGTGATCAGAGTATTGGTGTAGTAATCGGATTACTGACGATCTGAGTAGATTATTGGTGTAGGAATCAGATTACTGAAAGTGATCAGATTATTGGTGTAGGAATCAGATTACTGAAAGTGATCAGAGTATTGGTGTAGTAATCGGATTACTGAAAGTGATCAGATTATTGGTGTAGGAATCAGATTACTAATAATCTGATGAGATCACAGCTTGTCTATAAAAGCAGTTTAGTCAGATTGCTACTCCAGACCGTACAGGTGTGTGTCAACACAAGGATAGAAGACATCTGGAAGGGTCAAAGGTCATATGGAGTCCATTGTTCTACAGAGATTCATGTTGACCTTCTGAGTGGACGTCCCAGCAGCAATCTGAGGATCATCTGATGTGTTCTGGGCCCGTTCCAGCAGGAAGTAGCCGACAGGCTGATGTTTGATATGATGAACACTATTTCCTGCCTAAAGCCCGTTTGGGTTCAAATGGATGTTCCCCTTGGATCTGGAACATCTCAGTGACCCCTCAGAGTTTACAGGTGAGGCCCCAGAACATTTACCTGGTTCTGGTACCAGATCCAGTCAGGAGACAAAATGAATGCAAGTGGTTCTGGTCCAGTTCAGCTACCAGCAGAGTTGAGGCCTTCAGATGGTCTGGATAACTGATCCAGAACCAGTTAAACGAGTTACAGGAAGGTGTGGGCTGGATCAGGAGAAGTGTTCTGCTGAGGATCCCAGACAGGAGACACACTGACTCCTCCTGACCCAGTTCTCCTCCACTCTTCAGCCTCCTGACAGGCTTCAAGCATCAGAGCCCAGTTTACAGGGATCTGGTTTCTGAAGGTCGGGTTCTGACCCGTGTTCTGTTGGTTCCACAGACATCGAGCTGCTGGCTGCCTGCAGAGAGGAGTTCCATCGCCGCCTCAAAGTCTACCACGCCTGGAAGTCCAGGAACAAGAAGAGGAACACGGAGACAGAGCAGCGAGCACCCAGATCCGTCACTGACTACGGTACCGCCTGGTTCTGGTTCTGTTGGAGCCTCAAACTGTTAATGGCACACTGTGTGTGTGTGTGTGTGTGTGTGTGTGTGTGTGTGTGTGTGTGGTCCAGTTGTCTCATGTTCAGCATCAGAACCTGCAGGTTAAATCAGACGTGTTCAGTGAAATCATCCAGAACTCAACCCGATTCACTTCGCCACCTCGTCGGTTTCAATCACACGACGAGCTAATGGTCTCTCTCACCTCGCTGCGTTACCATGACAACAGAGAGCTCTGGTTAGCGGCCGTCTGCCTGCCGATGGTACTGCTCTGCTCGGATTTACTAGTGGATCAGGGTGTGTGTGTGTGTGTGTGAACTCGTCCAGCACCTGTAGATCTGGGCCCAGAGGTTTAATCATGAGCTGATATCTTCAGAACTGTGGACCAAGCGCTGATGTCGGACCCTGTGGTTCTGATCCGATCGAGTTTTCATTCTGTCTGAATTGTCTCCTCTGTGTAACCTGCCATGTTTGTTTTCAGATCATCCATCTCCTGTCAGAACATCATGTAAGTTCTGTAGAGCCCCACATGACTAACCTCATAGCCACGCCCCCTTCATTAACCCCACCCCCCACCAGGGTATATGTCTGCTCCTTACTGGGACAGCTACTGGGCTCTGCTTCAAGCTGCTGGGAGACTGAGGTGGATGGGTTTCCATGGTTACGGCTGCCTCTGTGTGTGACAGAGTTCAGATGTTTCACGATGAGTCCAACAGTCCAGTAGACTGGTTCTGGGTTCAGGGTCAGAACCAGAACTGGTCTGTTTCATGCACCAGAGCAATGGAGCCCACCTGTTAGAGGGATGAGGAGCTGTGTGTGTGTGTGTGTGTGTTTTCCTGGTTTAAACTAAACGGCTTTGATAGAAAATCTGAGTGATTTTAGTTTGTAGAGATGAAATCATCCAGCTTCATAAACTCCTGCTTCCTCCTCCATCGGCACTGCTGTGACCTCAGCTGACCTTCATCTGGCTCTAACGGCACGGCAGGGATCACTGTTGGGATCTGATCCCAGAGCAGCAGCACAGAGGTTCATGTTTACCTGCAGTGATGGGAAACAGCAGCAGCCGTTAGAATAAAACTCCTCATCGTTGGTCTGAAGATCCAAACCTACAGATCATCCAGAGGAACTAATAAATCCTAATCCAGAGACCCACAAGCATGTCAGGTGTCTAACAGGTTACAACCAGACGAACCAGTAGAATCAAAGATTCCCATAATCTGCCCGTAAACAGGTTCCTTGACTGCTGTCATCACTCCAAAGGTGTCTAACTTCTCTTCCATCCCATCAACAGCCCAGCAGAATCTGGCTCCTCCCATACCGGCCCGGCAGTACGAGGTGGCGATGAACCGGCAGCAGCGCTACTTCCGGATCCCGTTCATCCGACCAGGTGACCAGTACAAAGACCCTCATAACAAGAAGAAGGGATGGTGGTACGCGCACTTTGACGGGCCCTGGATCGCCAGACAGATGGAGCTACATCCAGATAAACAGCCCATCCTGCTGGTGGCAGGTCAGTACCAGAACCAGTGTGTCGAACTGGGCCAGAGTAGAGCTAACCCGACCCTATACAGGTTCATGAGGAAATAATCCCAGAACACAATTCTCTAAATTAGATTATAATCTGGACTGAATCCAGTTTGAACCTGTTGAAATGTAGGAGCTGTTTTCCAGCTCCAGATCACCGTTCTGTGAGGAGTGACCCCTACTTCACACTGGAAGCATCAGCGTGGCGGAACGTCGCTGCTTCAAATAGAACCCATTATTATGATTTAAACGCACCACTAAACATAGGATCAGGTTCTACTTTTGCTGCAAGCCGCTTCAGGGATGTGTCAATTTCCACAGTTACCATAGGGCTACACAGGAAATCGCACACGGTTACAGTGTAAAACTTCTGGTAATTTTCAAAATAAAAGATTATTGCAGCAATGCAATTTCATATCTATGTAGATTATGTCTATGTGTGACCTCACGGCTTATTCACTCCCTGCATCGTTCGAGAAGTGCAGCGGTGTGTTTTCATGGCTTTAATCCTGGCAGTGGAAAGGACCAACATTATATATGACATCAGTGAAGTCACACGTGAGTTCCTTCTTTGTGGTTTAATGGCGGATGACATAAACAAACCGTGACCTTTGAAGTCTCGAGGGATCTGGTGATCTTGCGAGTCCAGCGAGGAGGACAGCGGAGAAGCTGCTCTGTTTCTTTCTCGGTGTGGACTGGCACGCAGCAAAGCATGAGAGTAACCGTTGTGCTGCAGCTGATGCCTCCAGTGTGAAGTAGGGGTTAGTGACCCCCCCATGAGACGATGATCTGATTATTAGTTAACTAGAGCTGTGGTTAGTGGCATTAGTTAAGTACAGCCGTGGTTAGTGGCATTAGTTAAGTACAGCTGTGGTTAGTGGGATTAGTTAAGTACAGCCGTGGTTAGTGGCATTAGTTAAGTACAGCTGTGGTTAGTGGCATTAGTTAAGTACAGCTGTGGTTAGTGGGATTAGTTGGATACAGCTGTGGTTAGTGGCATTAGTTAACTAGAGCTGTGGTTAGTGGCTTTAGTTAACTAGAGCTGTGGTTAGTGGCATTAGTTAACTAGAGCTGTGGTTAGTGGCTTTAGTTAACTAGAGCTGTGGTTAGTGGCTTTAGTTAACTAGAGCTGTGGTTAGTGGCATTAGTTAACTAGAGCTATGGTTAGTGGCTTTAGTTAACTAGAGCTGTGGTTAGTGGCATTAGTTAAGTACAGCTGTGGTTAGTGGGATTAGTTGGATACAGCTGTGGTTAGTGGCATTAGTTAAGTACAGCCGTGGTTAGTGGGGTTAGTTAAGTACAGCTGTGGTTAGTGGCATTAGTTAAGTACAGCTGTGGTTAGTGGGATTAGTTGGATACAGCTGTGGTTAGTGGCATTAGTTAAGTACAGCCGTGGTTAGTGGCATTAGTTAAGTACAGCCGTGGTTAGTGGGATTAGTTAAGTACAGCTGTGGTTAGTGGCATTAGTTAACTAGAGCTGTGGTTAGTGGCTTTAGTTAACTAGAGCTGTGGTTAGTGGCATTAGTTAAGTACAGCTGTGGTTAGTGGCGTTAGTTAAGTACAGCCGTGGTTAGTGGCATTAGTTAACTAGAGCTGTGGTTAGTGGCATTAGTTAAGTACAGCTGTGGTTAGTGGGATTAGTTAAGTACAGCTGTGGTTAGTGGGATTAGTTAAGTACAGCCGTGGTTAGTGGCGTTGGTTAAGTACAGCCGTGGTTAGTGGCATTAGTTAAGTACAGCTGTGGTTAGTGGGATTAGTTAAGTACAGCTGTGGTTAGTGGGATTAGTTAAGTACAGCTGTGGTTAGTGGCGTTAGTTAAGTACAGCCGTGGTTAGTGGCATTAGTTAACTAGAGCTGTGGTTAGTGGCATTAGTTAAGTACAGTTGTGGTTGGTGGCATTAGTTAAGTACAGCTGTGGTTAGTGGCATTAGTTAACTAGAGTTGTGGTTAGTGGGATTAGTTAAGTACAGCTGTGGTTAGTGGCATTAGTTAACTAGAGTTGTGGTTAGTGGCATTAGTTAACTAGAGTTGTGGTTAGTGGCATTAGTTAAGTACAGCTGTGGTTAGTGGCATTAGTTAAGTACAGCTGTGGTTAGTGGCATTAGTTAAGTACAGCCGTGGTTAGTGGCATTAGTTAACTAGAGCTGTGGTTAGGGTTAACCCATCATGTCTGACCACATGTGTGCTTCCAGATTAAACATGTGGTGTTTTCAGTAAACCGGATCCAGAACCCTGTGCTTGTTCTTGTAGGAAAGGACGACATGGAGATGTGTGAGCTGAGTCTGGAGGAGACGGGCCTCTCACGGAAGAGGGGAGCTGAAATTCTTCCTCGGCAGTTCGAGGAGATCTGGGAGCGCTGTGGCGGGATCCAGTACCTCCGCAGTGCCATCGAGACCCGACAGGCTCGGCCCACGTACGCCACGGCCATGCTGCAGAGCAGCATGCTGAAGTAAGGGGTGCTGCAGGCAGGGACCTGGCCTGGACGGCCTCTGAGCACTCTGCACCAGGAACGGCGGTTCTTCTCAGCTGTCCTTTTGTATGTGTTTGTTGGTGGGGTGTGGGGGGGTGGGGGTAACGGAACCCTATGCAGAAAAACCAAATCATCTAGAACAAAGTGACCCGGTTCTGCCAGGAGTTCTGTAACGTCCGAGGCCTTAAAACGACTCTAACAGGGTTTACCTGCTCCGTGATCCTGATCTCTGTCCTAACCTTGACTTGACTCACAGCCGTGTCCGTGGTTACAGAAAGGGGTGGAGCCACACAGGTCTGATCAGTCGTCTCATGATTAACGTTTCCTGATTCTTAGTGATTTTCCTTTGGAATGTAACGGACCTCACTGCTCTAATGATTCCTGCTCATCCGGTTTGAGACCAAACGTGTTGACACGAAACCGGGTCTTCTGGGTTCTAACTGGACCAGTTCGACATTTGTTTCTGTTTGTGTAAAATAAAAAGCAGAAGATGTGAATGAATTATGCAACTGCTGAGCTGAACCCGCGTGCTGCTGCGCCGCCATCTTTAAACTCTGAAGCTGGTATTTGTAGTTCCGTGGCGATGCTGCGAATCCCAGCGGAACTTCCTGAGTTTTCCATCTTTCTCCTGCAGATACCGAGCGTCTCCGTGCAGCTCTGACCTGGAACTCTTTCTTCTTTGAATATTTCCTGGAGCTGAGTATGGCTCCTGGAGCTGACGGCAGCGTTCCCCCTGGAATGGAAAAGTTTATTTTTGGAAGAACACTTTCTACTTTAGTAGCTCGGCTCCAAGGTCGTAACGAGAAGCAATAAATCATCTGAGCGGAGCGGGAAACGGGCCGTCTCGGTGGCCGTGATGGACAATCCACCTCTGAGATGTTTGGATGCTCTGCAGCAGAAACTCAACAGCTGATTGGTTCAGACAAACAACATCAACAGGTGCTCGACCCGGAATCCACCAACTAAACCCGGCTCTGGTTCAGGTTAGTGGATCTGAGGTTCGAGACAACTTTGACCCAAATCTGTCAAACGTCTTTTTTCTTGGAAAAAGAAGCATCCTTCATCCTGGAATTAGATATTATTCCTTTCCCTGATCAGGGATCCGTTTTGTTCTGCTTCACAAACGACAAGCAGCTTCTTCAGGCAGATGTCCCACTGGTTCTCTACTTCCTGTCGGGTCAGAACATCAGACATGTTAGAGGCTGCATCAGTAACAACACAAAACCCAGAACAGCTGATTGTTTTCCTGAGCTGCTGGAGGAGAGGAATGCCAAAAACGGCTTCTCCTTCTCTGATCCGTGCTCCTCTCCTGTGAGAAACCAAGTCAGCTCAGCTGCCAAGTTCCAAAGGGAAGTTCTGAAATGAGTCGGACTGGGTCGAGTCCAGCTGTTGGTGTTGTTTGACAAAGAACCCGATCAGAACCGATATGTTTGCTTGTCGCCACTTTACAATCAGTCCTCTGTCACGTTTCTAATCTCTAACAGATGAATAAAATCATTCCACGTTTCACTCACCTCTCGACTCATCATTCCTCTCCACAAGCAGGAAAACCACCTGGAAACGCGTCTGGGAAAACTGAAGGAATGATTAGTTTATTCAAGGGTTTTAATGATGTTTGCACGACGTTCCCAACAGCTGCATAAACAGGAAGTACAGTGTATTTACACAAAAACAGCTTCAATCAGCAGGAACCCAAACAAACACGTTCTGGTTCCACTCTAACCCGCATCCCATAATGCTCTTTAGCTCCGCCCCTAGCTGAAAACGTCTAAATGTGACAGATGCTAGGTTTAGTTAGGTTGGTACAGCAGAGGCAGTTGCCATGGTTTCACAGGTCGTGGGGGGGCTACATTATAACTGAAATGTGACACCAAACCCTCTCCAGGTTCACGGCCCCAGAGCGACCCGCATGTGTAGAAGACAGGAAGTCCCTCAGTGGAGTTGGAACCAGGAGAGGAGGAGTTGTGATGTGAGCGCCGTCACTGACGCACCTGTCACGTCTCGTTTTGGGCTGGAAGCTGTTTGATAAACTTTTTACTCCACCGTCTTCCCGTATTAGTATTCCCTAAATATGTTCCGGTATTAAGTCCATTCCCGGAGAACGCCCTTTGCTCCACCTACCTACGGAGGTCACCATTATGTTAATGGTGAAATGCATTCTGGGTGCTGTGGTACGTAGATCTGAAGCTCTGGGTTGAATCTGGACCTGAAGGACCTTCTGTCCTGGTGCTTTCTAATCTGGTCACATGTTCATCCCAACCAAACGTTCCCAATCCGAACACCTTTCTCATCGGACCAGCGGGTTTGGGCTCCATCAGACGTAAACCTGCAGAACTTCCTTTGGGTCAGGTCCTTCTGGATGTAGAGGAATACTTTAACTGGACCTGTGTTTGCTGAGATCCAGAATTGGGATTAAAATCGGATTATTAAACTACTGGATACATCTTAAAACTGGATTACAAATATTTAACTGGTTTCCTGAACAACAAGAAGATGAGTTCCTCAGGAACCTCCTGTTCAGATTCTGGTCAGATATCAAGTCTTGGCTCTAGTGCAGACGGTGGTGCTCTCCTGCAGCGCCACCATCTGGTCACACTAAATACGGCTAACAGAACCGCGCTGAGGTTCTGGTGCTGGACCAGCGGAGAACCTACTGAGCACCAGAAGGTTTTAGGTCTTCTGACTATTTACAGATTTCAGGAGCGTTCAGGAACAAAAACAATGTTTATGAGGTTTAGTTCCTTCCTTTCAGATCTTGGCTACTGACTACAGAAGGTCCAGTGTCTGGTCTCCTCAGGCCGATCCATGCTGCAGATAGTTCTGATACGGAGCTCTGACAAGTTTGAAACCTTCAGTCTGTCCTGAAACGTCCTCGGCTCCACTTCACTGGCTTTAAGGTCTTCGTGGGTTCCTGCAGGGACATAACGATAATAATAAAACCTCCAGGTATAAGAGAGCAGCCATACAGAACATGAAAGCAGACATGACAACTGATTACAGTGAATATGCAGCTTTAAACAGGTGAGTTCAGGTTTAGTTATAAAGTGGTGGACGGGGACGGTGCAGATCTACTGAAGGCTCGACTCCCCGTGGTGACCAGTCGGGGGGGGGGGGGGGGGGGGGGGGGGGGGGGGGGGGGGGGGGGGGGGTTGTATAGGTTGGTAGAGGCTGAAGATGGGAGCATACGGGAGGGTGTAGATCTTTGTAGGAGCTGAGAGAGATGAGTAGAGGCAAGATTGTAAATGTGAATGATCCTGAACTTTATCAGCAGCCAATGAAGCTGCTGGGTAACGGGGGTGATGTGATTAGAGATCTAGTAATGATACGAGCTGCAGGGTTTTGAACCTGTTGAAGTTAATGTAAGGACTTCTGTGGCAAACCAAAGAGGAGGGGATTACAGTCGTCCAAGCAAGAAGTGACGAGACTATCTACCAAGATGGTGGTGGCATGATTAGAGTGTGATGGACGCAGATGATTGATATTTCAAAGGTGATAGTAGGCTGCTGAACGAGTAACTGCACTGATATGCAAATGGAAGGAATGGGTAGTGTCTATATGACACCAAGGCTTTTTATCTGGTCCAAACAGGGAACTGTAGTGTTCTCAATAGCCAATGAGAAGGTTCCTGCCTGCCTTCCCTAAAGCAGATGCTGTACCCATGAGAAGAACTTCAGCTTTATTGGAGTTCAATTTAAGGAAGTTTAAAGAAAACCAAGACCTAATCTCTGATATGTAGTTAATGGGTGAAAGAGGCAAAGAGGACAGAGTGCTGGAGACACAAACGTGAGTGTCATCAGCATAACGATGAAAGTTGATGTTAAATTTTCTAAAGGTGGACCCTAGAGTAGATTAGAAATAGTAGGGGACCAAGGCCAGAACCTTGAGGCACCCCAGTGGTTACATCAGTGGGTGTAGAAGTAACTGTTTCATCTGAATGAATTGAATCCTGTCATGGTTTAAACCAGTTAAGCGGAGTGCATGAAATGGGTGATTCTCTGAATTCAGTGTTTCAGGTTACTGAAACATTTACCACAGAATTATGTTTCTGAATATCGCATCTGATGAAGGACTATTTGAACTCTGAGAAACTGTTTACCCACCTTAGGCATAAAATCACAGACATTATAGGAATATCTTTGTTACCTAAGTCGTTTGAAATTCAACCCCGTAACGGGACAATTTCATTCCTTGTAAAAGATATTCAAACTACGTTTTTAATGACCTTGGTGATCACCCGTCACTTTTTACTATTTTAAATAACTTCAAGTAGGATAAGGCAACTTACTATAAAATCTTTATAAATTAGGAAAATATGTTTAAACAAACATTTTTTTAGGCTTTTGTATATTTTTAATGTATCCCCTAAACCTTGTACATAGATCAGCAATGATTTAACTAATATTTGTTATCAGAAAGTATATGAAAATGTACCAAGTAACAGGGTTAAATGATGATTCTCCAAAAGTACAACTGCTTATGAAAGGGGAATAATGAGTCTGCAGCCCCCAGGGCATGGGTCAGACGTAGCGAACGCATGGGACTTTAGCTTATACGAGTCAAAACCACTGTTGAACACATAGATGAGCAGCAGCTGAAAAATCCTTCTAAAAAGTATAAAATCCATTTAAAGAAAATTTAACATTCAAAAATTATTTACAAAAAGAAAAACAAATTGGTGGAAAACTGAAAGAAATAGTTTATCAACAGTCAAACGTCCGCCCCATCACAGCCTTTTGCTATGGGGTTATGGCGTGAGTGATGTCACTTCCTGGCTGCAGAGGAAGGGTACTTTTAAAAAGGGGGAGGTTACGGGGTTGAACACAACTGGGGACGTGATTAAATTGTACATTTTGATAGATTATTTATTTTTGTTGGATTACAGGAGACTGGCATGCTGTTTGGCATCACTTCTACTCTCATAAAACAAAGAAAACATCGTTTTTAAATGTCTGTGTCGTAGTGCAAAGGAACATAGACCTTTCCATTTCTTCTGTTAAAATGGTTTTTGTGATTTTCTTGATATGAGCAACCTTGTGGTGAACCTGTGGGACACAAATGGCACCGAATTCAGACAATCACCCAGATACCTGTTGAGGACAATCCTGTTAACAGAGTGGACGATGGCGTCAAAAGCATCACTAATTAGGCCCAAATCTGCTGCAGTTAGGAGACGATTAGTTATTTTAGTCAGAGCCGGTTCAGTGCTGGGGGGGTTGTTCGTAGAAGCTGTTGGTCGGACGATGCTGACGGAGCTGTAGAGCTACAGGTTTTTCTAGAATCTCTGAAGGGAAGACTGGTCTAAAGTTATTTAGGTCACACGGGACAGCTCCAGGTTTTTTCTATATAAGGTGAATACCGCAGTTCCATAGACTGAACCAGTAGAGAGGGAAGAATCAAGGATCATGGATAGATAATGGAGACATGGAAGTTTGTTAGAGGAACTGAAGGAACCTGAACCTCAGAGGTCTCCAACACGACTCACTTCCGTCACTCGTCTGGAAGCAGCCAGCGAGTCATCCTGCCTGACTTGTAATTAATGAGGAACGGCTTTAAAATCTGAAGGCAAGCGTCCCGTTTTCTGTAATATCTGATCTAAAATCAGCATCTTGTGGAAGTAAAATCTGATTATTGCACAAATCTCTGCAAACGTGTTCTACTGGAAACACGCAGATTCATTTTGGTGTTTGCAGCACGGATCCACATTCCTGTCAACTTTGATCTCAGCGGCGATGAAGACGCTCTTCTAAAGAAGACGGGGTGACGTCGGTTTTAAACCTGGTTTGGGTTTCTGGAGTCTGGTGTTGAGCTGAAAAACATCCTCAGTAATATATTCTGGGCGACAGTAAAGTCCTATCTGCAGTAAAAGCTCGTTAACGCTAATGAAATGCCGTTAATTTGTTTATTAACACATGATGAACATGTTTCTGAACTTTCTGGACATCTCCTGTGATTTAGTTTCAACAAACATCCCTCAGTTGTTTCAGCTGATTGTCCCGTTCAGTAATCAAATACGATCGTTAAAGTTCTTCCTCTCTTTCCATTAGAGAGAGGCGGATCAGCTGATCCAGAGGCAGAGTAAAAGGACAAACCTCCAACCTTATTTTAATTTCGTCAACAAAAACGCAGCAAAGCATCATTTAACCTGCAGTTATTCAGCAAAACGTAACTTTCACGAGTAGAAAACCATAAAAATTCAATTCAATTCAGTTTATTTATATAGCGCCAGATCACGACAAGAGTCGTCTCAAGGCACTTCACAAAGTAAACATTCCAATACAGTTCAGTTCATAAGCCAATCAGTAAAAAAGTTTCCTATATAAGGGACCCAGCAGATTGCATCAAGACACTGACTAGTGTCATTGTGTTGATACAATCCTCATACTAAGCAAGCATTTAGCGACAGTGGGAAGGAAAACTCCCTTTTAACAGGAAGAAACCTCCAGAGGATCCTGGCTCAGTATGAGCAGCCATCCGCTACGGCTCACTGGGGGTTGAGAAGACAGAGCAGGCACAGGCACACCCCGCACCCACACACACACACACACACACACACACACACACACACACAC
>SSNS01000149.1:658905-739619 GCA_006937985.1 Aphyosemion australe | reverse complement strand
CACCAGGTCTAGGACCTCCAGGTCTAGGACCACCAGGTCTAGGACCTCCAGGGTCTAGGACCTCCAGGTCTAGGACCTCCAGGGTCTAGAACCACCAGGTCTTGGACCTCCAGGTCTAGGACCTCCAGGTCTAGGACCTCCAGGGTCTAGGACCTCCAGGTCTAGGACCTCCAGGGTCTAGGACCTCCAGGTCTAGGACCTCCAGGGTCTAGAACCACCAGGTCTTGGACCTCCAGGTCTAGGACCTCCAGGTCTAGGACCTCCAGGTCTAGGACCTCCAGGGTCTAGGACCTCCAGGTCTAGGACCTCCAGGGTCTAGGACCTCCAGGTCTTGGACCTCCAGGTCTTGGACCTCCAGGTCTTGGACCACCAGGGTCTAGAACCACCAGGTCTAGGACCACCAGGTCTAGGACCTCCAGGTCTAGGACCACCAGGTCTAGGACCTCCAGGGTCTAGGACCTCCAGGTCTAGGACCTCCAGGGTCTAGAACCACCAGGTCTTGGACCTCCAGGTCTAGGACCTCCAGGTCTAGGACCACCGCTAGGTTAGAGTTAAGGGGGTGTGGCCTTGGACCGATGATGATCCACTGATGACTCAGCTGATGAAACTAAAGTCTGTCTGAGACCCAAAGACCCAGACAGTTTCTTCTGAGGGACTTCCTGTCTTCTCCTTGGTGGGTCTCAGGCTTGTTTCTGACTAATCTAGTCAGTCCATCACCATTAGGGATGGGTACCTTTGACATTTGAATCGATACGGTACCAATTCCCGGTACCTATGAATCGATACCGGTACTTCCCATTTAGTAAAGTGGACCCAAACTTTAGAGCTCTTCCTCTGTGCCATGCTGCTTGCTCTGTTTACAGCTTGCCTGCAGCGACTAGCGACTTTCCGCTCAATCACCGGTGAAACACTTCTCGAGGGGGGAACACATATCAACATAACACCGGCGCTGCTGTCTATTTTGGCAAATTGCTGTCTCGCAAGTTCTCGTTAGGTCAGGTACCGAACCAAGGCGCCGTTTCTCGTCACGTGAATCGGTGCTCGGTCGGTTCCTTAAAAGGTAACGGTTCCGGTACCCATCCCTAATCACCATAGTAACCTGACTGAAACTACTGGACTTCTCTACACTGGAGAAGTCTTTCCCACCTGAGAACAAAGGCATACCTGCACACGGCTCCTCGTCCTGGAACCACGTGACACTCCCCTCCTCTGCAGTAGGACGGCTGGAGGACACAGACGCTCCGACAGGGCTGGTTGTCCACCGACAGGAAGCCCGGCTCACACACACACCGAGCCTCTTTGGTCCAACTGTTGACGGCGCAGCGAGAGAAAGCATCACAGGCCAGGAACGTGCAGGGATCGGCCTGATCAGCTGTTGGGATGAAGGAAGTTTAGAGAGAATGCATCAGAAGCTCCTCACACACTCATGACCCTAAAGGTCAAACTACACCTGATGCTTATGGACGTTGTGTTGAGCTGATGTCTGAGGACCTGTGTGTGTGTGAGAGAGAGAGAGAGACCCTGTCCATACCTGGCTTGATGTCCAGGGACCTCCTGTCGATCTGGATGTGGAGCCTCCTGGCGGCGGAGGAGCAGAACTCCTCCAGGATGCAGCGGACTGCTTCGGTGATGTTGTAAGGAACCGACTTGGTGAACTTCATCTTGCTGTTGACCACAACGCTGCCCTTCCTGAAGTTCAGAATCTCCAGGTTCTTGAACCCGGTCAGGTTTGCCTGCAGGAACGGCAGCAGCTGGAGGCAGAACCAGAAGAGGCGTTAGACCAGCAGAACTCACTGGTACCAGTGACCTGAGCGGGCTGCAGGACTGATGAGTTTGACTCCATTTCCTCAGATTAAATAATAAATCACCTGATACTTCTACTTCAATATGTGTCTCTGGGTCCACAGTAGTGTGATTGTCCATCTTTGCTAAATGTTGTGGTTTCTTGTTACTGGCCATGTTCGTCGTGGCCCATGATGCTTTGCGGGTTCTGTCATGACTGAGTGGAGCTCACATGGGTGGAGGTGGTGATATATACATCACCACAGTTTAGTTCATCATCTAGTCATTTACACAAGTTCTCAGATGACACCGCCCTACTGGGCCTGATCTCTCGGGGTGACCACCTGGCCTACAAGGATGAAGTTAACTCCTTTGTGCGATGGTGTGATGCCAACTTTCTACAACTTACTGTTGGCAAAACACAAGAGCTAATTATTGATTTTAGGAAGAATAAATCATCTGCCTCTCCAGTGGTCATCAAAGGTCAACCTATTGAAACTGTTGAGACACAAATATTTAGGGGTGTACCTGGACAGCAAGCTAAACTGGAAAAGGAAAAGTGATGCTGTTGTGAAAAAGTTTTTCTGAGGAAGCTGAGATCCTTTGACATAAGCAGCAGGCTCCTGAATGTGTTTATCAGTGTGTTGTTTTATGGTGGGGTAGGAGCATCACTGTTGAGGCCAAAAATAGAATCAACAAACTAATCAAGACGTCTGGCTCAGTGGTCGGACAAGGTCTGGACTCAATCGATGTTATCATGGATAAAAGGATGATGAGTAAACTTAAGATGGTTCTGTCTCTCGAGAATGCTGCTGTGTGTCCTTGGGCAAGACACTTAACCCGCCTTGCCTGCTGGTGGTGGTCGGAGGGACTGGTGGCGCCAGTGCTCGGCAGCCTCGCCTCCGTCAGTGCGCCCCAGGGCAGCTGTGGCTACATCGTAGCTCATCCCCACCAGTGTGTGAATGTGTGGATGACTGATTGTGTTGTGAAGCGCCTTGGGGGGTTGTAGAACCCTAAGAAGGCGCTATACAAATACAGGCCATTTACCATTCATCACCACTAATCATCTTCATCATCATCACCACCATCATCACCATCATCATCTCCATCATCATCATCACCTTCATCATCTCCATCATCATCATCATCATCACCATTATCATCATCACCATCATCATCACTAATCATCATCACCACCATCTCCATCATCATCACCATCATCATCTCCATCATCATCATCATCACCATTATCATCATCACCACCATCATCACTAATCATCATCATCACCATCACCATCATCATCTCCATCATCATCATCATCACTAATCATCATCACCACCATCATCACTAATCATCATCATCACCATCACCATCATCATCTCCATCATCATCATCATCATCATCATCACCATTCATCATCACTAATCACCATCATCACCATCTCCATCATCATCATCATCACCATCATCATCATCACTAATCATCATCACTATCATCATCATCATCACCATCTCCATCACCATCATCACTAATCATCATCACCACCATCTCCATCATCATCACCATCATCATCTCCATCACCATCATCATCACCATCATCATCACCATCATCATCACCATTATCATCACCATCATCATCATCACCATTATCATCATCACCATCATCATCACTAATCATCATCACCACCATCATCATCTCCATCATCATCATCATCACCACCATCTCCATCATCATCACCATCATCATCTCCATCATCATCAGCATCATCACCATTATCATCATCACCATCATCATCACCATCCCTCATCACCACCATCTCCATCATCATCACCATCATCATCTCCATCATCATCATCATCACCATTATCATCATCACCACCATCATCACTAATCATCATCATCACCATCACCATCATCATCTCCATCATCATCATCATCACTAATCATCATCACCACCATCATCACTAATCATCATCATCACCATCACCATCATCATCTCCATCATCATCATCATCATCATCACCATTATCATCATCACCATCATCATCACTAATCATCATCACCACCATCATCATCTCCATCATCATCATCATCACCACCATCTCCATCATCATCACCATCATCATCTCCATCATCATCAACATCATCACCATCACCATCATCATCTCCATCATCATCATCATCACTAATCATCATCACCACCATCACCATCACCATCATCATCACTAATCATCATCACCACCATCACCATCATCATCTCCATCATCATCATCATCATCATCTCCATCATCATCATCATCACCATTATCATCATCACCACCATCATCACTAATCATCATCATCACCATCACCATCATCATCTCCATCATCATCATCATCATCATCATCATCACCATTATCATCATCACCATCATCATCACTAATCATCATCACCACCATCATCATCTCCATCATCATCATCATCACCACCATCTCCATCATCATCACCATCATCATCTCCATCATCATCATCATCATCATCACCATTATCATCATCTCCATCATTATCATCATCATCATCACCACCATCATCATCACCATCATCACCATCATCATCACTAATCATCATCACCACCATCTCCATCATCATCACCATCATCACCATCATCATCATCACCATCATCACCACCATCATCACTAATCATCATCACCACCATCTCCATCATCATCTCCATCACCATCATCATCACCATCATCATCTCCATCATCATCATCATCACCATCATCATCATCATCATCACCATCACATCATCATCATCATCACCATCTCCATCACCATCATCACTAATCATCATCACCACCATCTCCATCATCATCACCATCATCATCTCCATCACCATCATCATCACCATCATCATCACCATCATCATCACCATTATCATCACCATCATCATCATCACCATTATCATCATCACCATCATCATCACTAATCATCATCACCACCATCTCCATCATCACCATCATCATCACTAATCATCATCACCACCATCTCCATCATCATCACCATCATCATCCCTAATCATCATCACCACCATCTCCATCATCATCACCATCATCACCATCATCATCATCATCACCATTCATCATCACTAATCACCATCATCACCATATCCATCATCATCATCATCACCATCATCATCATCACCACCATCATCACTAATCACCATCTCCATCATCATCATCATCATCACCATCATCGTCATCACTAATCATCAATCAATCAATCAATCAACGTTTATTTGGTTATTTTTAAACATAGAAAAAGAAAAGAAAACACAATACAATAATTACAAGTAATAACCAAAAGGTGTAGGCTGAAGCCTAGCTTTTTATGCCTACCCTTATTACGTGATCAGATTTTTTTTTAAATAGAAAAATAAATAATAGAAATGGGGAAAAAATTTAAAATTGAAAATTATTAATTGTAGTAAAAATATTAACAATAAATGACAAAATAAGTCATCAAAAAAAAAAAAACAAAAAAAAAAAAAAAAAAAAAAACTACCAGTTACCATACGAAAATCAATGATTACTATAAACAGTCATTTTCTATAAATCAGAATACTTTTAAGTGCATATTAGCCTTAACATTTTCATCCACAACTTTGAATACACTGGATCACATACAATCATTATAATAATTAGTCCTAATTTTTTCGACATACATTTTTTTAAATGATTTAACTGTATTACATGCCCTGATTCCAATGTCTATGTTATTCCATATTCTTACTCCTTCTACTGAACAACTCTGACTCCTGACATTTGTTCTAACTTTTTGTTGTATAAATTGTCCCTCCCCTCTTCATCATCATCACTATCATCATCATCATCATCATCACCATCTCCATCACCATCATCACTAATCATCATCACCACCATCTCCATCATCACCATCATCATCACTAATCATCATCACCACCATCTCCATCATCATCACCATCATCATCACTAATCATCATCACCACCATCTCCATCATCATCACCATCATCACCATCATCATCATCATCACCATTCATCATCACTAATCACCATCATCACCATCTCCATCATCATCATCATCACCATCATCATCATCACCACCATCACTGTCACTAATCACCATCTCCACCATCATCATCACCATCATCATCACCATCATCATCATCACCACCATCATCATCATCATCACCATCATCATCATCATCATCACCACCATCACCATCATCATCACCATCATCACCATCATCATCATCATCACCATTCATCATCACTAATCACCATCATCACCATCTCCATCATCATCATCATCACCATTATCATCATCACCATCATCATCACTAATCATCATTACCACCATCATCATCATCATCATCATCACCATTATCATCATCTCCATCATTATCATCATCATCATCACCACCATCATCATCACCACCATCTCCATCATCATCATCATCACCATCATCATCATCACCACCATCATCACTAATCACCATCTCCATCATCATCATCACCATCATCGTCATCACTAATCATCATCACTATCATCATCATCATCATCATCACCATCTCCATCACCATCATCACTAATCATCATCACCACCATCTCCATCATCATCACCATCATCATCTCCATCACCATCATCATCACCATCTTCATCTCTATCATCATCATCATCATCACCATTATCATCACCATCATCATCATCACCATTATCATCATCACATCATCATCACTAATCATCATCACCACCATCTCCATCTCCATCATCATCACCATCATCATCACTAATCATCATCACCATCATCTCCATCATCATCACCATCATCACCATCATCATCATCATCACCATTCATCATCACTAATCACCATCATCACCATCTCCATCATCATCATCATCACCATCATCATCATCACCACCATCATCACTAATCATCATCACTATCATCATCATCATCATCACCATCTCCATCATCACTAATCATCACCACCATCTCCATCATCATCACCACCATCTCCATCATCATCACCATCATCATCACTAATCATCATCACCACCATCTCCATCATCATCACCATCATCACCATCATCATCACCATCTCCATCACCATCATCACTAATCATCATCTCCATCATCATCACTAATCATCTCCATCATCATCATCATCACCATCATCATCACTAATCATCATTACCACCATCTCCATCACCATTACTTATCATCATCACCATTATCATCATCACCATCATCATCACTAATCATCATTACCACCATCATCATCACCATTATCATCATCACCATCATCATCACTAATCATCATTACCACCATCATCATCATCATCACCATCATCATCTCCATCATCATCATCACCATTATCATCATCACCACCATCATCACTAATCATCATCATCACCATCTCCATCATCATCATCATCACCATCATCATCACTAATCATCATCATCACTAATCATCATCATCACCATCATCATCTCCATCATCATCATCATCACCATTATGGTAAATGGCCTGTATTTGTATAGCGCCTTCTTAGGGTTCTACAACCCCCCAAGGCGCTTCACAACACAATCAGTCATCCACCCATTCACACACACATTCACACGCTGGTGGGGATGAGCTACAACGTAGCTACAGCTGCCCTGGGGCGCACTGACAGAGGCGAGGCTGCCGAGCACTGGCGCCACCAGTCCCTCCGACCACCACCAGCAGGCAAGGCGGGTTAAGTGTCTTGCCCAAGGACACACAGCAGCATTCTCTGGCCGGAGCCGGGATCGAACCTGCAACCTTCCGATTACTGGACAACCCGCTCTACCTCCTGAGCTACTGCTGCCCATTATCATCATCACCATCATCATCACTAATCATCATCACCACCATCATCATCTCCATCATCATCATCATCACCACCATCTCCATCATCATCACCATCATCATCTCCATCATCATCATCACCATTATCATCATCACCATCATCATCACTTATCATCATCACCACCATCTCCATCATCATCACCATCATCACCATCATCATCACTAATCATCATCACCACCATCATCATCACCATCATCATCACCACCATCTCCATCATCATCACCATCATCACCATGATCATCATCATCACCATCATCATCACTAATCATCATCACCACCATCTCCATCATCATCTCCATCATCATCATCATCACCACCATCTCCATCATCATCACCATCATCATCTCCATCATCATCATCATCATCACCATTATCATCATCACCATCATCATCACTAATCATCATCACCACCATCATCATCTCCATCATCATCACCATCACCACCATCTCCATCATCATCACCATCATCATCTCCATCATCATCATCATCATCATCACCATTATCATCATCACCATCATCACCATCATCATCATCATCATCACCATCATCATCTCCATCATCATCACCATTATCATCATCACCATCATCACCATCACCATTATCATCATCACCATCATCACCATCATCACCATCACCATCACCATCATCATCTCCATCATCATCATCATCACCACCATCTCCATCATCATCACCATCATCATCTCCATCATCATCATCATCACCATTATCATCATCACCATCATCATCACTAATCATCATCACCACCATCATCATCTCCATCATCATCATCATCACCACCATCTCCATCATCATCACCATCATCATCTCTAATCACCATCATCACCATCACCATCATCATCATCATCACCATCATCATCATCACCACCATCATCACTAATCATCATCACCATCATCACCATCATCACCACCACCATCACCATGATCATCACCATCATCATCATCATCACCACCATCTCCATCATCATCAACATCATCATCACTAATCATCATCACCACCATCTCCATCATCATCACCATCATCATCATCACCATCATCATCACTAATCATCATCACCACCATCTCCATCATCATCATCACCATCATCATCACTAATCATCATCACCACCATCTCCATCATCATCACCATCATCACCATCATCATCATCATCACCATTCATCATCACTAATCACCATCATCACCATCTCCATCATCATCACCATCATCACCATCATCATCATCATCACCATTCATCATCACTAATCACCATCATCACCATCTCCATCATCATCATCATCACCATCATCATCATCACCACCATCATCACTAATCACCATCTCCATCATCATCATCACCATCATCGTCATCACTAATCATCATCACTATCATCATCATCATCATCATCACCATCTCCATCACCATCATCACTAATCATCACCATCATCATCACCATCATCATCACCATCATCATCATCACCACCATCATCATCATCATCACCATCATCATCATCATCATCACCACCATCATCATCATCATCATCATCACCACCATCTCCATCATCATCACCATCATCATCATCACCATCATCATCACTAATCATCATCACCACCATCTCCATCATCATCATCACCATCATCATCACTAATCATCATCACCACCATCTCCATCATCATCACCATCATCACCATCATCATCATCATCACCATTCATCATCACTAATCACCATCATCATCATCTCCATCATCATCACCATTATCATCATCACCATCATCACCATCACCATTATCATCATCACCATCATCACCATCATCACCATCACAACCACCATCACTAATCACCATCTCCATCATCATCATCACCATCATCGTCATCACTAATCATCATCACTATCATCATCATCATCACCATTCATCATCACTAATCACCATCATCACCATCTCCATCATCATCATCATCACCATCATCATCATCACCACCATCATCACTAATCACCATCTCCATCATCATCATCACCATCATCATCATAACTAATCATCATCACTATCATCATCATCATCATCATCACCATCTCCATCATCATCATCACCATTATCATCATCACCACCATCATCACTAATCACCATCACCACCATCTCCATCATCATCATCATCACCATCATCATCACCAACACCATCATCACTAATCACCATCTCCATCATCATCATCACCATCATCGTCATCACTAATCATCATCACTATCATCATCATCATCATCATCACCATCTCCATCACCATCATCACTAATCATCATCACCACCATCTTACCACCATCATCATCACCATTATCATCATCACCATCATCATCACTAATCATCATTACCACCATCATCATCACCATCTCCATCACCATCATCACTAATCATCATCTCCATCATCATCACTAATCATCACCATCATCATCATCATCACCATCACCAATCATCATCACCATCATCATCATCACCATCAGCATCACTAATCATCATCACCACCATCACCATTATCATCATCACCATCATCATCACTAATCATCATTACCACCATCATCATCACCATCTCCATCACCATCATCACTAATCATCATCTCCATCATCATCACTAATCATCTCCATCATCATCATCATCATCACCATCATCATCACTAATCATCTCCATCATCACCATCATCATCACTAATCATCTCCATCATCATCATCATCACATCATCATCACTAATCATCTCCATCATCACCATCATCATCACCATCATCATCACTAATCATCTCCATCATCATCATCATCACCATCATCATCACTAATCATCTCCATCATCACCATCATCATCACCATCATCATCACTAATCATCTCCATCATCACCATCATCACCATCATCATCACTAATCATCTCCATCATCACCATCATCATCACCATCATCATCACTAATCATCTCCATCATCACCATCATCATCACCATCATCATCACTAATCATCTCCATCATCACCATCATCATCACCATTATCATCATCACCATCATCATCACTAATCATCATTACCACCATCTCCATCTCCATCATCATCACCATCATCACCATCATCATCTCCATCATCACTAATCATCATTACCACCATCTCCATCATCATTACCACCATCTCCATCTCCATCATCATCTCCATCATCACCATCATCATCTCCATCATCATCATCATCATCATCATCACTAATCATCATTACCACCATCTCCATCTCCATCATCATCACCATCATCACCATCATCATCTCCATCATCACTAATCATCATTACCACCATCTCCATCATCATCATCATCATCTCCATCATCATCATCATCAACTCCATCATCACCATCATCATCTCCATCATCATCATCATCATCATCATCATCATCACCACTAATCATCACCATCACCATCATCACTAATCATCACCATCATCATCATCATCACTATGGTAAATGGCCTGTATTTGTATAGCGCCTTCTTAGTGTTCTACAACCCCCCAAGGCGCTTCACAACACAATCAGTCATCCACCCATTCACACACACTAATCATCATCATCACCATCATCATCATCACCATCATCATCACTAATCATCATCACCACTATCTCCATCATCATCACCATCATCTCCATCATCATCATCATCACCATCACCATCATCATCACCACTAATCATCATCACCACCATCTCCATCATCATCATCATCATCACCATCATCATCATCATCATCATCATCACCACTAATCATCATCATCACCATCATCATCACCACTAATCATCACCACTAATCATCATCACCACCATCTCCATCATCATCACCATCATCATCATCATCATCATCATCATCATCATCACCACTAATCATCATCATCACCATCATCACTAATCATCATCACCATCACCATCATCACTAATCATCACCATCATCATCATCATCACTAATCATCATCATCACCATCACCATCATCACTAATCATCACCATCATCATCATCACCATCCTCTGGTGCATTTATGTCAGTAATCCAACCTAAAGGTGAAGCTAATCTATGAGACAGACTCATTCCATGTAAATCCAGATGTTTCAGCCTTCATTCGTTCTAATTGTGATGATCATGGCTACAGCTAGGGCTGGAACAATATCATCGTGGTCTTGTCACGATATCGTACAGCACGTCTTGAGGTAAAACTAACACTTTTCAGTCTGCTCCACTGGAGCATAGCAAAGTAAACTACATAGACCATGATCCTTTGCTTCTGTGTCGTCGGCCAGTTCGCCAATGGGAGTGCGTGCAGCCCACACAGCAAAGATAAACTAACATGGAGGATGGAGGCTACAGCGGTGAACGCAGCACGGAGGATTCCAGTCAAAGTATTTTATGTGGTGAGTCTTATTATCGTGAGCCTCCCCACAAAATCGCAATAAATATCGTATCGTGAGGTTTGGATATTGTTACACCGCTACTTACAGCTGATGAAAACCCCACATTCTAAATATCAGAGACTAGAATATTGTGAACACTCTGATCAGCTGATGAGTCCAGAACACCTGCAGAGGGTTCTTGAGCCTTTAGATGGTCTCTCAGTCTGAGCTGGATTACTGACATAAACGGACTTTTGCTCCAGATTCTAGTTTCTACGGTTTCTCCTGTATCACTCTGAGTCTGGATGTCATCCCAACCTACCGGTCCCATCACATGTCCATAAATCCTCAGATTAAAGCTGAGATTGTGGTTTAGGGTTTAAACCCTGGTTTCTCTGCGTGTTCCTGCCCGGCTGTGATGTAACTAACCTGCGAGTGTCCGAGTCTACTCACCACGTCCAGGAGGGAGTGCTCCAGGGATCGGTACTCGGATGAGGTCCTGTTAAAGAGATCCTCGGAGAAGTCCATGTTTGTGACCCTCAGGCTGAAGAACACGACCAGTTCTCGGCCGTGAATGGCCGTGGTCATGGTGGGTGTGGTCAGGTAGCTCAAAGGGGGTGGGGCAGTGATACCAGCAGTGCTGTGCGTTTCTCCTGCAGGTGTGAATCCACTTCCTGTATCTGGCTCTGTGGTTGGGACATTGTCCAGCTCATCAGAAATGTCCTCATGAGCCTCTGGAGATCCTGGGGGGCTGGGGCGGCTTTCTGGTTCCTCTTCAACCTCATGAGGAACGACTGGCTGGCTCTGCTCTTCATGAGGACCATCCTCCTTTACAGACTCATCAGTTGAGGAGGTTGGAGGTTCCTCAGCTAATGAGCCAGGTGAGGTCATGCCTGGTGAGTCACCTGCAGCTGGAGGTGTGGGAAAGGCTTCGGAGGCTGGTTTTAGTGTTGGCAGGGGTTCTGCTACAACTCCAGGACCTTCTGAGAAGCTGTTCTGGTCTGCCGCTCCACCCTCTTTCAAGTTTAAGACAAAAGAACAGAACTGAGTCAAAAGATCTGCTCATAACAAAAAGGCTTGGAGCAGAATCTGGATATCAGCACACAGCCAAACCCCAAAACATCTCACATCTGTTTAACAACCATCTGTAAACATCTAATAACATCTAAAACCACCTGCAAACATCTAATAACATCTAAAACCATCTGTAAACATCTAATAACATCTGTAAACATCTAATAACATCTGTAAACATCTAAAAACATCTAAAACCATCTGCAAACATCTAATAACATCTGTAAACACCTAATAACATCTAAGACCATCTGTAAACATCTAATAACATCTAAAACCACCTGCAAACAGCTAATAACATCTAAAACCATCTGTAAACATCTAATAACATCTGTAAACATCTAATAACATCTGTAAACATCTAAAAACATCTAAAACCATCTGCAAACATCTAATAACATCTGTAAACACCTAATAACATCTAAGACCATCTGTAAACATCTAATAACATCTAAAACCACCTGCAAACAGCTAATAACATCTAAAACCATCTGTAAACATCTAATAACATCTGTAAACATCTAATAACATCTGTAAACATCTAAAAACATCTAAAACCATCTGTAAACATCTAATAACATCTGTAAACATCTAATAACATCTGTAAACATCTAAAAACATCTAAAACCATCTGCAAACATCTAATAACATCTGTAAACATCTAATAACATCTAAAACCATCTGCAAACATCTAATAACATCTGTAAACAGCTAATAACATCTAAAACCACCTGCAAACATCTAATAACATCTAAAACCATCTGTAAACATCTAATAACATCTGTAAACATCTAATAACATCTGTAAACATCTAAAAACATCTAAAACCATCTGCAAACATCTAATAACATCTGTAAACAGCTAATAACATCTAAAACCATCTGTAAACATCTAATAACATCTGTAAACATCTAATAACATCTGTAAACATCTAAAAACATCTAAAACCATCTGCAAACATCTAATAACATCTGTAAACATCTAAAAACATCTAAAACCATCTGCAAAAATCTAATAACATCTGTAAACATCTAAAAACATCTGTAAACACCTAATAACATCTAAGACCAGCTGCAAACATCTAATAACATCTGTAAATATCTGTAAACATCTGTAAACATCTAATAACATCTAAAACCATCTGTAAACATCTAATAACATCTGTAAACATCTAAAACCATCTGCAAAAATCTAATAACATCTGTAAACATCTAAAAACATCTAAAAACATCTGCAAAAATCTAATAACATCTGTAAACATCTAAAAACATCTGTAAACACCTAATAACATCTAAGACCAGCTGCAAACATCTAATAACATCTGTAAACATCTGTAAACATCTAATAACATCTAAAACCATCTGCAAACATCTAATAACATCTGTAAACAGCTAATAACATCTAAAACCATCTGTAAACATCTAATAACATCTGTAAACATCTAATAATATCTAAAACCAGCTGCAAACATCTAATAACATCTGTAAACATCTAAAAACATCTGTAAACATCTAAAAACATCTGTAAACATCTAAAAACATCTGTAAACATCTAAAACCATCTGCAAACATCTAATAACATCTGTAAACATCTGCAAACAGCTAATAACATCTGTAAACAGCTAATAACATCTAAAACCAGCTGCAAACATCTAAAAACATCTGTAAACATCTGTACACAGCTAATAACATCTAAAACCATCTGTAAACATCTGTAAACATCTAATAACATCTGTAAACAGCTAATAACATCTATAAACATCTGTAAACATCTAATAACATCTGTAAACAGCTAATAACATCTAAAACCAGCTGCAAACATCTAATAACATCTGTAAACATCTAATAACATCTAAAACCAGCTGCAAACATCTAATAACATCTGTAAACATCTAAAAACATCTAAAACCATCTGCAAAAATCTAATAACATCTGTAAACATCTAAAAACATATGTAAACAGCTAATAACATCTAAAACCAGTTGCAAACATCTAATAACATCTGTAAACATCTAAAAACATCTGTAAACATCTAAAAACATCTGTAAACATCTAATAACATCTAAAACCACCTGTAAACATCTAATAACATCTGTAAACATCTAATAACATCTGTAAACATCTAAAAACATCTGTAAACATCTAAAACCAGCTGCAAACATCTAATAACATCTGTAAACATCTAAAAACATCTGTAAACATCTAAAAACATCTGTAAACATCTAATAACATCTAAAACCATCTGTAAACATCTAAAAACATCTGTAAACATCTAAAACCATCTGTAAACATCTAAAACCATCTGTAAACATCTAATAACATCTGTAAACATCTAGAAACATCTGTAAACATCTAAAAACATCTAAAACCATCTGTAAACATCTAAAACCATCTGTAAACATCTAATAACATCTGTAAACATCTAAAACCATCTGTAAACATCTAATAACATCTGTAAACATCTAAAAACATCTGTAAACATCTAAAAACATCTAAAACCATCTGTAAACATCTAAAACCATCTGTAAACATCTAATAACATCTAAAACCATCTGTAAACATCTGTAAACATCTATAAACAGCTAATAACATCTAAAACCATCTGTAAACATCTAATAACATCTAAAACCAGCTGCAAACATCTAATAACATCTGTAAACATCTAAAAACATCTAAAACCATCTGTAAACATCTAATAACATCTGTAAACATCTAAAAACATCTGTAAACATCTAAAAACATCTGTAAACATCTAATAACATCTAAAACCATCTGTAAACATCTGTAAACATCTATAAACAGCTAATAACATCTAAAACCATCTGTAAACATCTGTAAACATCTATAAACAGCTAATAACATCTAAAACCATCTGTAAACATCTAATAACATCTAAAACCAGCTGCAAACATCTAATAACATCTGTAAACATCTAAAAACATCTAAAACCATCTGTAAACATCTAATAACATCTGTAAACATCTAAAAACATCTGTAAACATCTAAAAACATCTGTAAACATCTAATAACATCTAAAACCATCTGTAAACATCTGTAAACATCTATAAACAGCTAATAACATCTAAAACCATCTGTAAACATCTGTAAACATCTATAAACAGCTAATAACATCTAAAACCATCTGTAAACATCTAATAACATCTAAAACCAGCTGCAAACATCTAATAACATCTGTAAACATCTAAAAACATCTGTAAACATCTAATAACATCTGTAAACAGCTAAAACATCTAAAACCATCTGTAAACATCTAATAACATCTGTAAACATCTAAAACCATCTGCAAACATCTAATAACATCTGTAAACATCTAATAACATCTGTAAACATCTAAAACCATCTGTAAACATCTAATAACATCTGTAAACAGCTAGTAACATCTAAAACCAGCTGCAAACATCTAATAACATCTGTAAACATCTAAAAACATCTGTAAACATCTAAAAACATCTAAAACCATCTGCAAACATCTAAAAATGTTCTGGGGAGAGTTTACAACAGCTTTTATGGACAATAACATCAGAAATGAATAATCTAAAACTGTGGTTTGATATGAATAAATTGACAATAAATTTAAGTAAAACCAAAATTATATGGTTTGGAAAACGAAAAGTACCAGAAGAAATACAAGTAATGGTAGATAATATAGGTATTGAACGGGTGTATGAATACAAATTTCTTGGTGTTATGCTGGATCATAAAATCTGCTGGAAGCCTCATATCAAACATGTCAAATCAAAAGTGGCAAAAAGTATTGCTGTGTTGGCAAAAACAAGGCATTTGCTAAACCGGGAATCATTAAAAATCCTTTACTATTCAATGGTTGCATCATATTTGAGTTACTGTGTGGAGATTTGGGGAAATACATACAAATGCACTTTACAGCCACTTTGTACATTACAAAAAAAAGCAATAAGAATCATTAATAAAGTGGGATATCTGGAGCACACAAATTCATTATTTTTAGAGTCTAATATTGTCAAATTTATGGATCTCGTAAAATTTAAAACTGGACAAATAATGTACAGAGCAAGAAATAATCAATTACCAGAAAATATAAAAAAAATGTTTTCTGAAAGGATTGGGGGTTATGAGTTAAGAGGTGAGCTAAATTTTAGAAAACGCAACGCACGAACAACAATGAGGCAAATGTGCATGACAGTCTGTGGAGTGAATTTGTGGAATAGTATGGATGAGAATTTGAAACGCTGTGTGAATATAAATCAATTTAAAATATTATATAAAAGATCCCTTTTGCAAAAATACATGGATGTACCACAGCTTTGAGTACTCTGAACAGTGGTATTTTGATGGATGAGGTTGGAGTATTGTCCATTTAATGAGACTTCGTGTGTGGATTGAGTATTTGTGATATGGTGAGCAGTTTAATTATAAAAATATCAACATGTGTATTTTGTTGAATCACTTGGGGTAGGATTTAATAAGCATCAGCTTCTTCCTACTCCTTTTCGAACTGTATATGAATTTTCTTTTGTTATATACATATATATTTTTTGTTATATATATTTTTGTTTTGACCATTTAGTTTTTTTTGTTTTTTGTTGTTTTATAGTGTTTTCCTGTAAATATTTGTTTTTATTTTTATCTTATTTTTTTAATGTTCGAATAAAATCAATCAATCAAAAAAAAAAAAAAAATAACATCTGTAAACATCTGCAAACAGCTAATAACATCTAATAACATCTGTAAACAGCTAATAACATCTAAAACCAGCTGCAAACATCTAAAAACATCTGTAAACATCTGTAAACATCTAATAACACCTGTAAACATCTAAAAACATATGTAAACATCTGTACACAGCTAATAACATCTAAAACCATCTGTAAACATCTGTAAACATCGGTAAACATCTAATAACATCTGTAAACATCTAATAACATCTGTAAACAGCTAATAACATCTAATAACATCTGTAAACAGCTAATAACATCTAAAACCAGCTGCAAACAACTAATAACATCTGTAAACATCTATAAACAGCTAATAACATCTAAAACCATCTGTAAACATCTAATAACATCTAAAACCAGCTGTAAACATCTAATAACATCTGTAAACATCTAAAAACATCTGTAAACATCTAGTAACATCTAAAAACAGCTGCAAACATCTAATAACATCTGTAAACATCTAAAACCATCTGTAAACATCTAATAACATCTGTAAACAGTTAATAACATCTAAAACCAGCTGTAAACAGCTAATAACATCTGTAAACATCTAAAACCAGCTGTAAACAGCTAATAACATCTGTAAACATCTAAAACCATCTGTAAACAGCTAATAACATCTGTAAACATCTAAAACCATCTGTAAACATCTGTAAACATCTAAAACCATCTGTAAACATCTAATAACATCTGTAAACATCTAGTAACATCTAAAAACAGCTGCAAACATCTAATAACATCTGTAAACATCTAAAACCATCTGTAAACATCTAATAACATCTGTAAACAGTTAATAACATCTAAAACCAGCTGTAAACAGCTAATAACATCTGTAAACATCTAAAACCATCTGTAAACAGCTAGTAACATCTGTAAACATCTAAAACCATCTGTAAACATCTAATAACATCTAAAACCAGCTGCAAACATCTAATAACATCTGTAAACATCTAAAAACATCTAAAACCATCTGTAAACATCTAATAACATCTGTAAACAGTTAATAACATCTAAAACCAGCTGTAAACATCTAAAAACATCTGTAAACATCTAAAAACATCTGTAAACATCTGTAAACATCTAATAACATCTAAAACCAGCTGCAATCATCTAATAACATCTGTCAACATCTAAAAACATCTGTAACGTGTGTGAGAGTTGATCTTACCAGGAACAGTGGTTGGCTGAAGGTGTAGATTGCCCCAGACTGTTCCTGCTGGGACCACATCAGCGTCCCTCGCCACCTGAGGACCATCCTCCTCCTTCGTGTGAAAGTCCTCCACCAAGGGGGGGTGGAGGGTAGGTACGCTGTCCTCAGAAGGCTGGACGTGTGTTGGTATGATGAGTAGATTGTCCCCCTGTGGTGGGTCATCATGGACCAGAGGATGGAACTCCTCATCTTCAACAACCTGAACAGCATCTCCTTCAAAGTGAAGTTCTTCCAGATCATCTAAAGGTTGGAGGATTTTAATCAACACAGCAGAAAGTTCTGGTTCCTTCTCTAGTGGGATCTCTGATGGTTCCTTGACTACAAGCTCAGGCTGATCCTTCACCAGAAAAGGGTCAGCTGTTCCTTTGTCTAGTTCTGGTTCTTCACCTGGTGGAGGAGGTTGTGGTACTAAGATGTCAGCAGGTCTTCTATTTGGTAAGGAGGCCACACTTTTTTCTCCCTCGTGCTCTCCTGGTGGAGGATCAGCAGGTTCCGTTCCTGGAGCCTGTAGAACCTCCTCCACACCTTCACTGGGTTCTGAGACTTCCTCTTGTGGGTTATGGCTTTCCACTGGAAGTGGAGGTCCTTCTTCTGGCACTGGCTGAGCAACATCCCCTTCACTTGGTGCTTCAGCTTTAATTCCTCCATCCAAATATTCCACCATCTTCAGTTCATCTGTTGGGACAACTTCCTCTTCTAGTGGTGGAATTCCAACCTGTTCTTCTACAGGAGGTTTTTCCTCCACTAACTCTGCTTTAGACACCTCAGGTCTAGAAGCTCCCTCAGCTACGTCTCCAGCCTGTTTGGACAGTTCATCTGACACAGGGACGGTGTCCTCCATGAGTTTAGGAACCCCTTCCTCTGGAATTTTGGGAACTTTTTCCTCTGTGACTTCAGGAACTCGTTTGGGTTCAGTCTCCTCAGAGACCTGGACGAATGTTTCCTCTGAAAGCTCTGGCAGGGTTTCTTCTGACTCTTCTGGGAACGTTTCCTTTGAAACATCAGATGTTTCTCCAGAAGGTTCAGTGAAGTTTTCTTCTGGAGCGTTTTCATCTCCAGCACTAGACTTGGACTCTTTTTGATCTGGGATCTTCTCCACATCGTCCTCAGGCTCAGGGACTAGATGTGACATCTCAGTGACTTCATCTTCTTTTTCTGCTGTAAGTTCAGTCATCTTCACTTCTGGTTGAAACACGGGGGTTGGTTCTCCTTCTGTGAGGACCTCAGCTGTGGTACCACCTGGTTCTGTTTCTGGAAGTGATTCTTCTTCAGGTTCTAAGATGTTGATCTCCTTCTCTGTTTCTGTGACATTCCCTGAAGTGTCTTCTGGCTCTGAAACATCTGGAACATGGACTCCTAGCTCTAAGACCTCAGATGTTTTCTTGTCTTGTTCTGAGACATGCGTGACTACTTCCAGCCCTGCTTCTGAATCTTCATCATCTTCTGTATCATGTATCAAAACATCTGATGACTCCTCCTTTTCTGATCCTGAACTATCAGGTTTTTGATCAAGCTCTGAGACTCTGGACTCTTCTTCAGCTGGCTCTGGACCTTCTGCACTCTCTTCCACTAATTTGGAATGTTCTCCTTCAGGTTTTGGATGAGGAGAAGGAATGTGGAGCATCTCGTCAGATTCATCTACTAAAGAGGTCTCCAGGTCAAGCAGCTCACTTTCAACTAAATCTGTCAGATCGTGGGACTGAAGCTCCAGAACATCACTTGGTTCCTGTGGTTCTGAGATTCCTAAATCGATGTTCTCCTCATCTGGAACAGCATTAAGATCTTCCAGAAGGTTTGATACCAGGTCCATGGGCGGCTGGTCTTGGACCAGTGTTGGGATGGTGGGTTTGGTACCAGTTGGTTCCTCCCCACCAGAAGAAGTTAAAATCTGAGCTGTTGGAATAAACCAAACATCTAAATGAAGACTTTCTCCCTCCTCAGGAGTCAGGTCTTCCTCTGATATCAGGTTAGGAGACAGAGTGATGTAAGGAGCATCTGTCTCCAACTGAAGAACCACAGGAGGAGTCGGGATGTAGACAAGTTCACTGGCTTCCTCCTGATCAAGACTTTCCACCTCATGAGTAATGATGATGAATTCTTCTTCTGTTCCTTCTGGATCTGACGGCACTGACTCATGAGTCACGTCTTCTGGAGCTGAAGGACGATCACTGGAGTCCAGCAGGGTCACGAGGGTGTTGTCCTTCTCCCTGAGGGTGAGGGGAACCTCCAGCTCAGCGCTGCTGGTCTCTGGATCTGGGATGAAAACTTCCAGCTCATTGTGTGAATCGGGTTCCCTCAGCTGTGGAGAGTTTAGCAGACAGAGCCACCAAGGGTTAGAATGAACCAAAGCTGGCTTCCATTCCAAAAGTCTCAATCCTAGTAAACCTGCAGAAACCACACCGTTCCTCACCTCCTCCACATCAGCTGCTGCTGGACGGACCGTCACCGCGGCTGCAAACAGAGTCACAAACGTTCACTTTCATAAAGGAAGTAAAAACAGAACATTTCACCCAGAATACATCACTTTAACAGGTTTCAGAGGACTTTTGTCTCCTTTTATAAGAAAAGGTTTCATTCGTGTCGTTTCCTGTGAGCGGTGGGATGAAGTGGTGAAACATGTTGGCAAAAGGAAACAACAATAATGATGTTTGTTTAGTCCTCTTTGTTTTAGCAATAAAAACGTCCCTCCGTAGCTGGGTCCAGGTCCCGGCTCCTCCAGTGGGACCTGGGTCAGTCCTAGGAGGACATGTCTGAACCCCCCACCATCGATGAGGCCCCCCCCCCTTCACTCACTCACAAGACCCTGAGCGTAAATCTGACTCCTGTGTTTGTCTCGTACTCTGCTCTTGTTTTTACTCACCGTTCAGCACTTTGCTCAGCTATCATGCTGTTTTAAAATGTGCTACAGAAATAAAATTGGAATGGAATGGAGGATCCGTAACGGTACCTGGCTGGAAGTTTAGGGAGTCCAAGTCGACTGGCAGAGACGCCTCCTCCCTTAACGCCTTAGTCACCATTTCTCTGAGAGCAGAGTCAGCAGGAGACGATGGCTCGCTGGTGGAGGTGGTTTCAGGGACGTTGACCTCAAAGATGAGAGAATAGTGCACCAAGATTCCTCCTGGCCTGGAAGACAGGAGATCAGCTCCACCTCAGGATGACAACAGCTTCTTCCCTACATGGCTAAGAGCTTTAGCATTTAGCTCTTTCATCTATGGTTTGTTATAAATACTGAGTGTCGGATTCCAGCTCTAAGCTCTGCCTGCATCAGAGGCTCATCAGGAATCTGCTCAGCATCATTTGAAAAGCGATGATTAGAATTAGCGTGCTTTTGTGTGAACTGATGTTTGCTCTTCTTCATTAGGCTGCAGAGGTGGTTTTGCATCAGAAACATCTCGTTACTCCCAGCCTCATCACAGGATCAGCAGGGCACAACAGGATTTCCTCAGCTGCTGCAGGAAAACCTAACCTGTAGGAAAAGGGGCATAAGACAACAGTCTGGGGACCGGGGGGGCATCACTTCCCAACATAAGATGGTCGTAGTTTAACCTCTGTAGGTGTTCCTTCCTGGAATGTTAGGACTTTGGTCTTACATGTTTCTTTAGACAAAGGTTTATAAATCCCACTTTAGCCAGACTGAGCAGGTGGATGAAGACTCCTACCTGCTGCCTCACACACACAAGCACAGGAAGTTGTGAATCCTTCCTAAGATTAGAGGACGAGCCCCCGCTGAGGCCTCAGCTCCGTGTTATTGGCCGTGACAGCTCCAGACACCACAGGGGGTTTGGGGGGCTAATTAATAGAGTGGAGCAGCCTGACAATTACAGAAGTCTCCCAGCTCTGACAGAGAGGACATCTTCTAACTAACCTCAGGGAAAGGCTGTTCTCTAGTTCTACTAAACACCTGTGAGGATCCGAGCTGGACAAACAGGAAGCACATGAAACAGGACATGATGCCTCCGAGTCACTCACCTGTCAGAGTCCAGGGTCTCGCTGGCATGGTGGGGAGGAGAAAAAGGTGTAAGAGCCAGAACCAGAGCTGATGTTAAAACATCAGCCTGCTTCAGCTCACATTAGCCTGCTTTAGCTCACATTCGCTTGTTTTAGCTCACATTCGCTTGTTTTAGCTCACATTAGCTTGCTTTAGCTCACATTAGCCAGCTTTAGCTCACATTAGCTTGTTTTAGCTCACATTAGCCTGATTTAGCTCACATTAGCCTACTTTAGCTCACATTAGCCAGCTTTAGCTCACATTAGCTTGTTTTAGCTCACATTAGCCTGATTTAGCTCACATTAGCCTACTTTAGCTCACATTAGCCAGCTTTAGCTCACATTAGCTTGTTTTAGCTCACATTACCCTGATTTAGCTCACATTAGCCTACTTTAGCTCACATTAGCCTGCTTTAGCTCACATTAGCTTGTTTTAGCTCACATTAGCCTGCTTTAGCTCACATTAGCCTGTTTTAGCTCACATTAGCTTGCTTTAGCTCACATTAGCCTGCTTTGGCTCACATTAGCCTGCTTTAGCTCACATTAGCCTGTTTTAGCTCACATTAGCTTGCTTTAGCTCACAGTAGCCTGCTTTAGCTCACATTGGCTTGCTTTAGCTCACATTAGCCTGCTTTAGCTCACATTAGCCTGCTTTAGCACACATTAGCTTGTTTTAGCTCACATTAGCCTGCTTTAGCTCACATTAGCCTGCTTTAGCTCACATTAGCTTGCTTTAGTTCACATTAGCTTGCTTTTCCTGTCTTGGCTGCAAATCGCGAAAAGCCTCGACAGAAACTAAGTGCGTCATCAGGCCCTGCTCCTCCCCCTGAAGCTAGTCTCTGATCTGAATCCGCCTCCCCTGGAAGTAGGTCACTAACGCCCACTTCCTCCTAGCTGCAGGTGTAGAGCGGTTGATTTGATGCTGCAGTTGAGAATTTGACCTTCATGTCACAGGTGACTGCTTTAACCCTCCACCGGTAGCAGAGTGGATATTCTGACTAATGACTTCTGCATTGGGGACGAAACACCGCCATAAAAACCATGCGTCCTGTCCACAAAGACAGCTCAGGTCATGTGTCTTAGGGGACTGATGTTCTGTTAAACACTCGGTAGTCCAGTGGTCAGCGTGCCAGACTGGCATGGATTTTTGTGCGGGTTCGTCTCAGCAGTAACTTATTTTTTCTTTTTTAGCTCCACTAACCTAGCCTAGTGAACTAGACCAAATTCTTGCTTTGCAGAGTTTGGTCTAGGCATGCTTCATTGGAATCCTCGCAGCCTGTGGCTGTCCAATCACAGCTCGCTATAGTTTTGGTTGGGCCAATCACAGCGCTCTATATTTTGGGCCAATCACAGAGCGGGAGTAGCCGATGACGTCAGCGCTGCGGCCGCGAACCCAAGCAACATGGCGCCAACGCCGGAGCCACGTTCTTTTGAAACGGCTTTGGAGAAGTTGGACAACCTGTGCAACTTCTGTAGGGTTAAGGAATCACCTCATGCTGCCAGTAGAGATAATTACTCAAGCCAAAACTAGCACGAGTGGAAAACCAGCCAACAAAGATCAAGAGGGAGAAACTTGAAATGACCTCCACATGTTAAACCAGTCCTGTTTTGAGGGTTTTGTAATTGTTGCCACTTTAGTGCACCTGTCGTTAAGTCCATGAACACCAATACAGCTGAAAGTGATTAACAATGCCCTCAGCTGCTTAATCAACCAGAAAATTATCAGACAGGTTTAACTGATTTCATGCCAGGCCCAATAAAAAAAGTGATCCTTTAATTTTTGTGAGCAGTGTATATACATATATATGTATGTCGATGGTCTGACCTACCTAATTCCCACAACGCTGATGGCTTTAAATCCTGGAAGTTTGTCAAAAACATGCTGCATCTGAAAAAGAAAGATGAATTTTCAGAGGCTGGAACATCACACAGACACACACACACACACACAGGAACTACTGTAATCACCACGAGCCACCAACCAGGAGCAGGTTAATTAGCTGTCCGTGTGTTGGAGTAAAAACAGACATCATGAATGGGAAACACTCACTGACTTCTATCTTTGGCCAACTTAAGCACCTGGACACACTTATGACATAATCGTCTTTAAGGCTTCAGCAGGTAACATCCCGCAGCAGGTAACGCGTACCTGTCAAGTTTTGGATAAAGCGGGAGAACAGGGGGGGTTCTGGGAAATTCCCAGGAAAATACAAGCACGTGACGAGGGCGGGATAGAGGGGTGAAATACGGGAGTTTCCCGCCAAAACGGGAGACTAAACAGGTATGAAGTAGCTTCCTGCAGCAGGTAACGACCTGCAACCAATCGCATGCAACACTAAACGTCCTGCAGGTTCTCGACAGGAACAAACTTCTTTTCTCTACGTGACTCATTGAGGAGCTCTGCAGGAGCAGCGCTAATCTTCTTTTCTTTGGCTGTGACCTTTGACCCCCGCAGCGTAAGCTCCTTTTCTTTGATCAAGGAGCTGACTGCTGCTTTCAGGGACGGAGGTAAAATATAAAATATCTACAGGATGACTGGAGATCATGTTTCACAGATAAAATAACTGGTTCTGGATCTCCGGTGCATTCATGGATCAACAAAAGAAGATCAGCTTTTATTTTGAAAATAGAAAGTTTTCCACTATAAAAGTTTCACTGTGGGGCGACGCTGGCAGAGAGTTAAGTGCCCACCTCATAACCAGAAGGTTGCAGGTTTGAGTCCTGCTCTGTCTGTTGCAGTCATTGTGTCCTTGTGCAAGGCACTGACTGGTGGTGCCTGTGTTTCTCTGTCAGTGCGCCCCAGGCCAGCTGTGGCTACAATGTAGCTCATCATCACCAGAGTGTGAATGGATGAATGACCAATTGGGCTGTAAAGTGCCTTGGGTGGTTGTAAAACCCTAGAAGCCATTTACCACTGTTCGGTTTCTCATGTTGAATCGGTAGAGTTACCGGACCCGTCAGACTCATGCAAACCCCGTTTATCAATAATGTGGACACTAGAAACTGCATTTAGCTCCATGATTTAGGTTTTCTCTAACGGTTTCTCAGCCTGTTGGAGCGTTGACATCCCACCAACGCCGCCGCTGTTGCTGGGCCAACACTGACCAATCACAGACGTGCTTGCCGTTGCATTAGACGGCTAGTTAAAAAACTGGGCCATACTCCGTCCACCCTGGTGGAGAGCCCTTGTGTCGACAGACATAACTCTAACCCTAACTCACTTTATCAGAACTGCATCTTTAACCGTAACACCAATCTGTCTCCTGACAGTTAAAGTTGAACTTAAAAACTAATTCCTGAAAAAATAATTTATTATCAAAAGACTAAAATACCAGCAGCTGTGCTGCGACTCCAGATGTTTCTGCTACTCTGACGTCGTGTTTCTGGAGAAACGTTTGTCAGCAGCACAGAGAAAAAACAACCGTAACATCTTGCTCTTTAGCTAACAAACGTTTCTCTCCGCTGTTCTTTACATTTGTGTTGTGAAAGTTACATTAATAAACACAGAGAAAGTTACGTTAAACACAGAGAAAGTTACGTTAAACACAGAGAAAGTGACGTTAATAAACACAGAGAAAGTGACGTTAATAAACACAGAGAAAGTGACGTTAATAAACACAGAGAAAGTGACGTTAATAAACACAGAGAAAGTGACGTTAATAAACACAGAGAAAGTTACGTTAAACACAGAGAAAGTTACGTTAAACACAGAGAAAGTTACGTTAATAAACACAGAGAAAGTTACGTTAATAAACACAGAGAAAGTGACGTTAATAAACACAGAGAAAGTGACGTTAATAAACACAGAGAAAGTGACGTTAATAAACACAGAGAAAGTGACGTTAATAAACACAGAGGAAGTGACGTTAATAAACACAGAGAAAGTGACGTTAATAAACACAGAGAAAGTGACGTTAATAAACACAGAGAAAGTGACGTTAATAAACACAGAGAAAGTTACGTTAATAAACACAGAGAAAGTTACGTTAAACACAGAGAAAGTTACGTTAAACACAGAGAAAGTGTTGGTGGACAGCAAAACGTCGTGGTTTCTCATGCTGCAGCACCTGAGCTGACCACGCCGGTGGCTTCAGGTGTTGTGCAGATGAAAGTTAGCCTGCCGACTGTGGCGCCGCGTGCCTGCCCCGTCACGGGAACATGCATCACTCTATAGAGGCGCATAAAGAGGACATGAACTATTAGAAATATGAGCAACTCCACTACTTTTAGATATATTCATAATATTAACATGCTTTTATCAGTTTACTTCCTGTAGAAGTGATGTTTTATGGCAGATAAACGACATAAATACAGAAATACTAAATAATAATAAAACTAAAGGAAAACTTGTTTTCCCTTTTGTCTTCTTATTTTGATGCTTTGCTGAAGTACCGGATCAGGACTTGGTATCGGCAGATACTCAAAATCAAATGACTCGGATCGGGAGCAAAAAACTGTGATGGGAACATCCCTACTCCTAACGAATCCTGCTGCAGCTGAAGTAAAACAGTTTCTTCTTCCAACAGAAGAAAAATGGTGTTCACGAAGCCGGAAGGAGAAGACCTACCTGGTCCTGCAGGTGTTGGGCAAGGTCGATGTACTGAGGCGAGTCGGGGTCATCCAGCAGCTCTCGGTAACCTGGATCCATTAGATCAATACTGAACTCAATGATCTGCTCCAGCAGGCTCTCAGGGACCACGTTAGGAAGCTCCGTGTCCTGCAGGTCAAACAAACAGGTCAGAGTCCTGGTGAAGGTCAGGAACCTGGTCTCTCTAGTCCATCACTGCCGGAACGTTCACTCAGATTTAAACGTTGCATCGGAACCGTTCCTCGGCAGCTTTAACCCTGAGCTCTGAACTGATACAAACGTTGTTTTTGGTCCTGTGGGTCTGTGAGACGAAGGTGATACCATCACAGCCTCACAAGCCTCCATTATTCTGTGAGTAAAACAAAGAGCTTGTGTAGTTTTTATTTAGTGGAGGAAATCTAAAAGCAGCTGGAATCTCCTAGTAGGATCAATACTCTGATTCTTGCTGTTCTTTATTTCTGTTTATGTCATGTTTAATGAATAATCTGCTGAAGGGTTTGTCTTCTGGTCAGCTGAATGGAGAAGGATGATGTTATTTATTTATTATATTTGGCTCTATTTCTCAACACTGAGAATCTGAACTTGTTTATTCCCATTTGGACAAAAGATTAGCTTTACTGAAATTAGCTGACTGCATTGATGTTAATGAGTTCCACTGTAAACAGCTACAGGCTCTAAATCTAAAAAGATGCTAATTTAACTTCTAAAGTTTGTGCAGCATCTGATGGAAAAACACAACAGGATTTTGCACGTTTAACTGCATCAGAGCCGAGTTTTTCACACGATGAATCAATCACCTCTCCTGCTCTGTGGTTAATGTCATCATGGAGCGCTGGAATCCACAGAGCTAATGTCCTGTCACTCCTGCTCTCCCTGTGGGGAAACTGGTGGAAGATAAAAGTGCAGAGAGCTTTAATCTTTCTAGACCTGTCAGTTAGAAAGTTAACCAGCTGATAAATCAATCTAGAGTCGGGGCTGAGGACTCTTGGTAAAACGATGGGCTGGATAAAAACAGGAAGAGCCGCAACAGTGAAGGAACTAAGAAGGTCAAACATCGTTAGAAAAGATGAGAATGAGCTGAAAGTTCTTCTAGTTATTGTAGATCCAGCAGGCTTTTGCTGTGGGAGAAAGAAAAGATGGAGGCCCAACTGGTTCAAGCAAACAGCCTTGTATCTCGGCTGTTCTATCAACAACTTAAGACCTCATGACCTCCAGCTACAACAGAACAAGGAATTTAACCAGCAACCCACAAGTATGAACACCTCATTTCAAGCATCATACCAGGTAACAAGGTTATCTGACTTAGCATTTTAATTTCTTCACTGTTTTTATTTGTAATGTTCTTGTGAAACGCCTCCTGATTTTTATCTTGAGAGGAGCTACAGATCGTTTCTTCTTCTTCTTTAGATTAGACCAGTCTAGTTAGTGTGTTCTCCCCATGCAGGTGTGGAGTTAGCGTGTTCTCATGCATGTGTGGAGTTAGCGTGTTCGTGTTCTCCTCAGGCATGTGTGGAGTGGGCGTGTTCTCCTCAGGCATGTGTGGAGTGGGCGTGTTCTCCTCAGGCATGTGTGGAGTGGGCGTGTTCTCCTCAGGCATGTGTGGAGTGGGCGTTTTCTCCTCAGGCATGTGTGGAGTGGGCGTGTTCTCCTCAGGCATGTGTGGAGTGGGCGTGTTCTCCTCAGGCATGTGTGGAGTGGGCGTGTTCTCCTCAGGCATGTGTGGAGTGGGCGTGTTCTCCTCAGGCATGTGTGGAGTGGGCGTGTTCTCCTCAGGCATGTGTGGAGTGGGCGTGTTCTCCTCAGGCATGTGTGGAGTGGGCGTGTTCTCCTCAGGCATGTGTGGAGTGGGCGTGTTCTCCTCAGGCATATGTGGAGTGGGCGTGTTCTCCTCAGGCATGTGTGGAGTGGGCGTGTTCTCCTCAGGCATGTGTGGAGTGGGCGTGTTCTCCTCAGGCATGTGTGGAGTTGGCGTGTTCTCCTCAGGCATGTGTGGAGTTGGCGTGTTCTCCTCAGGCATGGGTGGAGTTGGCGTGTTCTCCTCAGGCATGTGTGGAGTTGGCGTGTTCTCCTCAGGCATGTGTAGGAAGATGAACGAGTGCGTTTTCCTGCAACTCTGGTGTCTCTGGAGGCTTTAAACCCTCTGGTTTTCACAGAGCCTGTCAGACAAATCTCCCTACAACATGTTTACAGCATGGTCACAGAATAGTTTAACACTATTAAGCTGCATTAGGAAACTATCATGTAACCATTAAAACCAACAACCATTTCATCCCACTGAACGCAAATGTGACAACATTAACTCAAGACTTTGTAATATAATTTTCAAAATGACTCGCAGGAGTGAAACGTGTAAAAAGCTGCTGTGAATTCACATGAAAGCAAAAGCTGAAATAATTCTGGTAATTTCAGAGGAAAGTCAGCAGATCAAACAAAATGACAGCACTTTCACCAAAGATGCACCTGCAGCATCTTTAAGAGACTTGAGTCTAGTGAAACGGAGCGGTTTGACTCCATCATCCCAGTGAGCGAGAGCAGAAAGCAGTCATTATCTTCAGACAGACATGATGCACAGCTGCCAGAGCAAACACACCAGAGTTTGGTCTGAACTTTAAAGCCGCTGAGCGAGCGGTAAATAAGTGCAGCGGGTAAGCTGTCCCTCGCTGTTAGAGAGCTGTTAGTGGACCAGAGGACAAGCAGCACACAAGCCCTCCTGTGAATGGAAGGTCATGTATTCAATCGCTCACAACACACTTGGAAACGTGCACATTTTCTCAAGGTTCCTGCCTCTCTGAAGGTGCTTATAGAAGCATGCTGATGGCTTCACCGCCTCTAAAGCTGCTATTGATTTCTGTTCATTTCTGTGTTTTCAAAAGAAGGACGTCACAGACGGGAGAGCTGGTGTAGGTCAAACATCTGCCTTTCAAAAAATAACACAGGTGATTTTCAGAGACTATCAGAAATATATTAATGTGACCAAGAACAGACACACAGAAGGATTTAGTCACCACTAAACTAACCAGGTTCCCGTTTCACTTGGACAGTAAAGAACAGAGTAAAGCACTCGTAGAACAACGGGTTAAAACTAACTGTTGCAGCTAACCCGGGTCATTTCCTGCCGTTTAACCTGCTTAGGGCTACAGAGCTCCTGTAGGACGTGTACCTCCTGGAGAAGCTCAGCAGGCTCCGTGTGAGCGACAGGTGAGGAGCTGGTTAGACCGGGGGTCTCGGTGGTGGTGGTTGAAGGAGCAGCAGGATGAACATCTGGACCTGAAACCACAGCAGAACCACATTTCTGTGAAGGAAGCGCTTCACTTCATTATTTTCTCAATTCCATCAGGAAAGAAAGTTTAACTAAAACTCATCAAATCCAAAACAAACGTTTAACTGCTGCAGAAATAGAAACCAAACCAGCTGATTGATGTGTACCTGTGGTCTCAGGTAGCCTCTGTGGTGCTTCAGGGGTCACTCTGGAAAACAAGAACATTCCCAAATGAGTTTGTGAGATGAGCTGAATAACCAGGTCTGATGAAGTGACTCCTGCTCAGGTCTGACACGAACACTTTTCACTCAGACGTAGAAGTGTTCCGTGGTGGTGGTGGGGTTATGGGATGGGGTGTACCTGTATGAGACAGAGACGTGTCTCACCTTGGAGGAGGACTTCTGTCCCTCAGCCGGCTCATCCTCTGTAAAACAATAAACCAGCATCATTTAAAGCTGCAACGGCAAATTGGGAAAATAAGTTAGCTTAAAACATGTTTTTCATGCCTCTTAACAACGTTCTAACGTGGTAGAGCTATAAATATATGGTGGAGATAATAAAGTGGTTCTCTTGCATGTGTCTAAAAACCTCCACCAATAACGCGGCTCAGACCCAAACCAACCACTAGACCATCCTCTCTTCCCTGGGTCCTCCACTCATTCCACACTCACGTATTCAGCACCAGAACACCACTGGTGTGAGAGGTTCTCTGCTCAATAATATCAGAGAAGGAGAAACAGCCGGCTGCTACCACTTCAACTTTAGGACAAACTACCAGAGTCCCACAAAGAAAAACCATTTGAAGTCACGGACAACAGAAGACGTTTGGACCTAGAAAACGGAGACTGGTGTTTAGCGCTAGCTTGTTTCCTCTGGTGATGTGGGTTTCTGGTTCTGGCAGAAGCGTCTCAGGGAAGAAACCCGAGGGGAGCGGTGAGTGTTCTGTGACTGTGTTTGTGTTCAGAACCTAGCTTGTTGTGTAGATTCGCTATAACAGCTTTAAACAGATAGCAGTTATGCACCAGATCATTATGACCCTTCTCTTGTCAGCCAGCAGCCCTGCTGGAGGTTTTCACACTGACACATGTTCCTAGACATGAGGACGTGGGAGTGTGTTGTCCATGTCTGGCTGAATTCCAGCCGATGCCTGCTGGAGCTTCTCTGGTCAGACATGAAGTCGTGTTTGTTTGTTTTTACCCTCTGAACCATCTCCATGTGTTCCTCAGAGCTGCTGAAGTTTTTGGCGATGTCTGAGATGCAGAGCGACTCCTGTTGGCACGTGTGAACCCATCTCTGGTACTCTGAAGTCCCAGGAATTCTGTCCAAGAAGATCCTGAATGCTTCCCACACAGATTCCTGACAAACTGAGAAAACAAACAGGCTCTGAAGGAAAAACAATATCTGTTCCACACTGTTGGACAGCTTTACCTTAGGCTGCTGACACAAACTAGTTACCATCACTTAGTGTGAAACTCACACACACATTCCAGGTATCCAGCTAATCCCTGTGAATGAGCTAAACACCCGGAAAACTCACTACTGGTTTTGGCTGCTTTTCATTTGTTCTGAACTAAGTTCTGTCTGAAGGTTTGAAATATCTATGTCCTTGTGTGTGTGCCTGCATGCGTGTGTGTGTGTGCGTGCATGCGTGTGTGTGCGCATGCATGTGTGTGTGTGTGCGTGTGTGCACGCGTGTGTGTCTGTGTGCATGCGTGTGTGTGCGTGCATGCGTGTGTGCATGTGTGTGTGTGCACGCAAGCGTGACACATGAGCGCACACAACTCTGACCAAACTCCTTGCTCTGCTCGCTCGGCGCTCTCGTGGAGTGTCTACTCTGCTCGCTCTCTGCCTGCTCGATGCTCTCGCGTGACGGACTGTGCTCGCTCTCTGCCTGCTCGGTGCTCTCGCGTGACGGACTCTGCTCGCTCGCTGCCTGCTCGGTGCTCTCGCGTGACGGACTCTGCTCGCTCTCTGCCTGCTCGGTGCTCTCGCGTGACGGACTGTGCTCGTTCTCTGCCTGCTCGGTGCTCTCGCGTGACGGACTCTGCTCGCTCTCTGCCTGCTCGGTGCTCTCGCGTGACGGACTCTGCTCGCTCTCTGCCTGCTCGGTGCTCTCGCGTCACGGACTCTGCTCGCTCTCTGCTCGCTCTCTGCCTGCTCGGTGCTCTCGCGTGACGGACTCTGCTCGCTCTCTGCCTGCTCGGTGCTCTCGCGTGACGGACTGTGCTCGCTCTCTGCCTGCTCGGTGCTCTCGCGTGATGGATTCTGCTCGCTCGCTGCCTGCTCGGTGTTCTCGCGTGACGGACTGTGCTCGCGTGACGGACTGTGCTCGCTCTCTGCCTGCTCGGTGCTCTCGCGTGATGGATTCTGCTCGCTCTCTGCCTGCTCGGTGCTCTCGCGTGACGGACTCTGCTCGCTCTCTGCCTGCTCGGTGCTCTCGCGTGACGGACTCTGCTCGCTCTCTGCCTGCTCGGTGCTCTCGCGTGACGGACTCTGCTCGCTCTCTGCCTGCTCGGTGCTCTCGCGTGACGGACTATGCTCTCACGTGACTACCTCTGCCTGCTCTCTGCCCTCGCGTGAGTTTTTTTTCTGCTCGCTTTAAGTTTTTTTTAAAGCTTTATTAACTAAAAGGAGCAATAACAAACATTCCAATAATACAAATATACAAAACTTTAAATAGTCCAGTGGGTCTCAATTAGTGGGGGGGGTGCGTCTGCCGCGCCCCCCCTGCTCTCCCCCCTTGGGGGGCGCGGCAGACGCACCCCCCACCCCCACCCCCACCCCGCTCGGAGCTTCCCCGACGAAAGGGTATTCCAACCTCCACTGTCAGTCCAATAAATGAGGATCAGACTGATTTGTGAACACAGAAAAAGTCCAAACATGAATTTTATTTAATGGAAAGGCAGTGCATGTGTTAGATGGACAAGAAATGTAGATTTTTCTTACTTTTTGTTTCATTTTATATTGGTTGTTTGGTAGAGTGACGTATGAACGGCCTGAATTAAACAGGTTATGTTAAAAAGAAGTCTCATCTTGTTTCCCTGCGGTGCCCACTATTGTGGTATTTTATTTAAATAAAATGTTTTATAACATAACTTTCTTTTTGTCTTATATGAGAAATTGAAAGAATCGCTGCTGCATTTGGACGCACGCAACCAGACGCCGCAATTTCCCTTCACTTTCATTTTAAAAATAATAATAATAATAAACATTCAATAAAACCGTTAAATATCCATTCATTTTAATTAATATTTAGTCCACACAAGCTGATCAGAGAGCTCAGTAACATAGAAACAATGCAATTAAACAATTTCACTTAAATTATCAACATTTCACCTGCTGCGGCCCCAACGCACATTCCTTCTGCTCCGGCGTAAACCTGAACCGATCACCTGATTGTGCGTAATCAAGTGTCTCTATGAAGCTGCTGAAGAGGCTAACGAGGTTCTGGACTTTTGCCTCAGACAGACTCATGGCTGTTTAAATGTTGTTTTGATTATTCAGAGAGCCGCTGACACGCTGGATCCGAAGATCCAAAGCGGGTGCTGCCGAATTCTACTTCAGCCAGAGTTTTAAAGTCAGGAAACATTTCTCCAAAAGAAACGACCAGAAGTCTACCAGACTCTCTGAAAGAAGGGTTTCCACTTTCCAGATCTAGAAGCTCTCGACATTTGCGCTCTTGTGCACAAGTCTGTCAGACGCGCTCTGAGCTCCTATTGCGCGCCGCTTGTGCGCACTGCCAGATGCGGAGAATACTCCAGACGCTCTGATGGAAATCTTTCCATAATGTTACCTCCACGATGGATTCTGTGGTAACGGGTAAAATATCTGCGCACCTGCATGGATCATTAACACAATTACAAATAAATAAATAAACAAATCGCCTCTTGTAAAAACAACCGTTTAACAACTCAGCCAATCATAGATGGTTGAATAATTTGTCTAATCGCGCAACCCTACCACACTCTCACCCCTGCTCTGGCATCAAGATCATTCCCCCGCACTTTCCCCTACCTCCCGACATTCGGCGACGAACTATCAGCGCGTGTATATGGCAAGCCGTTTTAATATTTATTCCAGACTGGACTTTGTTATTCCAGACTATGTATTCAGAAATCTATAATTCTATTGTTCCTAGCAGAAATTAACATTCCAGATATCCATAAAACAATCTTACTGTACACAATGAACATTGTGCAACCCCCCCCCCCCCCCGCACATTGGGAGGGGGGCGCGAAAAAATCCATGTATCCTAGGGGGGGCTTCACCGAAAGTAGGCCCTATTTGAGAACCACTGAAATAGTCACACCTCCAACAAGTTATCAACATAAAAACAGCAACAGTTTATAGTATCAGATATTAATCAGTTATTTAAAAAAAATAAGAAGGAAAAAACAAAAGGGGAACAAAATAAAAGCAAGTGTTATATAACAAGGAAACCAAACAATTCTTTCTTGAATCTATTTTTCTTAACAAAATAAAAGGGGTTCAAGATAAATTAAGCTGTCCTAAGAACATATGAAGCCTAGTAGCAAGGGGATTATCCAACAATTTCAAAGATTTTTGTAACAAGGACAAATCATTTTTAAGAGCAATCAATGAGGGGGGAGATCTGGCATATCGACATTTATGTATATAATATTTTGCATATATAATGAGATTGTTCACCAAAAAATCTGTATTTTTATTCCTTAAAATTACACGAAATGTAATATTCTGAGGGGACTAAAAGACAATATTACTAATAATTCAGGACAATGACTCATGGAGAGATTTCCATAACTGTAACACAGTTCATAGAACAGGTGCTCTGTTGTCTTCAGATTTGTTTTACATATGTAACAATTTTCAACCATAAATTTGAATCTCCTCTTATTAAATTCTTATATAAATTCGTTAGAACAATAAATATTATGTATAGTTTTAAAATGAACCTCTTTACATTTTGGGGGAATAGGAAATTTTAAGTAATTAGTTTGAATAATTGATATTTCAGATTTATTATAATCTCTAAAAATTAGTGAGCTTTTTGCTATTCCAGGATATGGAGTTTTTACCAAATACTGTCCCAAAAACTTATTACATTTTTTATTTACTAGGTCTATATTGTCTAACTTTGCTTTATGCAAATTTGGAGTCTGTATGTTGAAATTGTTTTTTATCAATAGGATGAGGACTGTAGGGATATTTTGTGTAACCTTTCTGTAGATGTCACTAGAACAGCTCAAGCTATATTTAGAGTTAAAATCATCCAAACCAAGTATATTACCCATACCATCCATTAAATGGCAAAAAGACCAGACTGATTTTGTCATCCAATCTTGTACAAACCTAGACTTTCCCCTGCTCAATATCACCCTGTTGTGGGACATTATGTGGACTGAAATTATGTTTAAACATCATCTGTCAGTTTAATAGAACCTGTTTATGAAACTTTGAGAGTTTTATGGGTAGTTTAGGTATTTCAAAATCACAAACTAATAAAGTCAATCCCTCCAACTTTATTGAAATCAAGAGAAGGTAAAGCAAACCAAATCAGAGAATCAGTGAGTAATGACATTTTAATAAACACGTGTAGATCTTTATTGAACTCAAATGTTCAAATTCAAGTGTTTAAAGTATTCCAGTATTTTTATAATGTATCCTAGTTAAAATGTAACAAACTGATTTTCCAAACAATGCTGTTGACCGGGTGGGCAATCCTGGTCCTAGAGGGCTGCTATCCAGTGTGTTTTAATTGTTTCCCAACAGGGAAACTAAAACATGCAGGATAGCGGTCCACAAGGATCAGAGCTGCCCACCCCTGCTGTAAAAATGCTGTAGAACATAACAGTTACATCCTATACAGAGAACACAGAGAGGTTCACAGCAGAGTGTTAAAGGAACTAGGGGCAGGATCTTTAAAAAATCTGTAAAAAATTAAACATGTATGTTCATTTTTCAAAGCTAATGGGTGATGAAGCGTTATAAACCTAAAAGAATGAGGCCACCCATGTATCGTTCCATTTTCTTGAACAGGCTGTTTGCTGCAAAATGCGCTGCAGTTCGGTCACGAATTTCCCGCGCTGCCCTACGGATGTGGCATCAATTGACACTGCTTGCGCGTTCACGACAGCTTCAAAACAGAAAGAAAATGTGTTCGACACTGCAGATCGGTAGGTGGCGCTATTGCACCTTAAGTTGCTTGCCAACCGCCAAACTCCAAAAGAAGAACTGTGGGAATGGATTCTACTGCAACCAGCAAACGACCAAGCGTGGCACAAAGGAAGTTTATTCAGCGGCATCTCGTGAGTCAAAAACCAAATATGGTAAAAGACAGGCAGGGACCCGAATCTATATCGGATACGTGATTGACGAATGGAGGCTGCTTCAACTATATCTGGGACTCAAAAAGGATGCTGCCATGGCTCATTTCCTAGTGAGCAGGTAAGAAACATTATAGGTTGTGTTTAGAGATGATGACAATGATCTGACCTCACCGATGACTCAGAGAGAGCTAGCGTGCAGTAGCATTAGCTGTGATCATGCTACAGTAGTAGCATTAGCTGTGATCAGGGCTGCAGCGTGGATTGCTTCGCAGCAATATTGTCCGTGAGAGCGGCGGGGAGTTGCCTTTTCAGCGTGAGATATTGGAGGTGTGGCGTGAGAGCGTGTGAAGAGGGTCAGGTAATGGTATTTTTGTGTTTGTGTAACATAGCCGTCTGTGCACGCTCCCGTGCTGGGCTGCAGTTACTCGCAGAGCCGGGCGCGTCGCTCGTGAGCATCGTTTCTTTTTTCCTGCCCCTAGTTCCTTTAAAAGTCTTCTTTGGGTCTGCTGGAGCACAGAAAGTTTAAGGAGATCCTTCCAGCCAGTAGCCATCAACCTCTGGGACATGTCATCACCTGTGCATCAATTATTATTAGTTTACTTTAAAAATAAACCCTGCTAAAACTCTGACATTACCTTTTAGGATTCAACTTTTTTTTCATGACACCATCATACTCGTAACATTAGGAACTAGACAAGAGTTCTCATTTTTACAATAAACTTTATTTATATCACTAAACCCCCTAAAAGTATAAATAACCAAAGAACAATAATAATGATGATGAAAGACTTGAAAAATGATGCCCCTGGCTTCATGAGCTCAGCTCGTAGCCTTGTCACTCCTTCATCCTCCAGGATGGTCATCAGCATCTGAAAAACAGTGAAAAGATCCCATCACACCTCATGGTGCTCCAAATAATGCACTGGTTTGGTTTATATGTTCCAAATGAATGAAATATTGACCACAATCACCTAATAAATTTCTACTATTTTCAAACCAGACAGATTGACCATCTCACACAAAAATGTTCATGCTCACACATGAAAACAAGCTTTTTATGTGTATGCAGGGTCCGAAACTAAATTTTTGACTCACCGGCCAACCGGCCAAGCATATTTTTTACCGGCCAAAAATTTAAATGATTTATATCTACCCAAAGCATGTTATTATATAATATGGTATTATTTTTGATTAAAATAGAGGAGCGATAACATAATTAAAACATCATTAATAAGAAAAACAACTTTTTAGTAATTTGATTTTTTTTTTTTTACTTTATACATTTTTTTTTAATGAACTCTTTTATTGAAATCTAGTAAGACTCCTTGTTTTCTCTGTCCATGAAATCTGGCCTCTATAAACATGAATAGGTAGACGCTGGAGAGCGTAACAGCGTCGCCGCCATTATTGGATGGGTCCCTCACGCTCTGAACCCAACTGGAGTTGCAGGGTGAGTTACTATGCCTGTTTTTTCTACAGCCTACAGTTGCAACAACCGGCTCACTATTGAAAACAGATCACATGGGACTTTTCTGAGACTTTTCTAGCCTATCCGATGGGATTTTATATTTTTATTTATTTTGTTTAATTGTGTTTTAATTATCATGCCATACCATGTGTCTGATTTTGTGAAAAAGTTTGATAAAATGTGTTTTTTAGTTGGGTAAGCACCTTCCTCAGTAGAAATAAATGCACTGGGGGCGAATGGAGACCCATCTAAGATGGCGGCCGGCCACTTCGGCAGCACCCGTCCACGGGGCGTCTACGTCTATGTCTGTGGTCCCAGATCTCTGGAGAACACAGCTACACCATGAGAATAACTTGTAATGATAAGAACAAATAGAAGTTGTCTTATTTGTCTGTTCGGTTAAGTGAGGTGAGTTATGAGTGACCTGGAAGTGTTTGTGGGCACACGGAAACAAGAGTTCCGGGGGCAACCGGCGTGCATGCATCTGTTTAAGCTAACAGATTAAAAGAGCGCCGTCTCCTCAAGATATAAAGAGTGCCGTTATTGAAGAACTCACACACACACAACGCAACATATCTGAAAGTATGTCAGGGCTTATATTGGCCCTTCAGTCAGTCCTATGACAAATGAATTGTTACGGTTCTTCTCCCTAGCGTGCTGGCGGCAAACAGTGCAGCTCATTTGCGCATATTCTGGTTCATAATGTAGCCATAGTTCGCCACGTTTCATTAAATCTTCTGGTTGCCACTGGTCCTGGTGGTTTTTTTTTCCAGTTCGACGTGTTTTCGTTTTGAAGGCTGGCTGACTCTAGGTAAAAACCTCCACATTTCGCCGCTAGTTTTAACACGAAGCTAACCGCTACCTTGATGAACAGTGAATGGGATAGGCGGAAATGACGTGGGGTGCGGTGCTCACGTTTCGCGTTCGCCTGTGTACGTCGCATGCAGGTGGGAGAGCAGCGTCACAGAAATCCATCGAAGACGACTGATAAACATAACTAATTTGGTGTAAACATTTACTCGCCATGTGGCGAGTGGCGCTCCAAATTTTACTCACCAAGTGGAGCAATTTACTCGCATTTGGCGAGTGGCGACCGTTAATTTCGGACCCTGTGTGTATGTATGAAAGGTTTTCACGTGTGAGGATGAGAGGTCATTTAGAATATTGTCTCTGGTGGCCCCTCATAATCTTACCTCTGGCAGCATCACAGAGTCCAGATGCCTCGTCTAGTCTTTCCTTATCCTGGCTCAGACACCAGTCACTTGTTTAGTCTCCCCCAGTAGCTCACAGATCTGATGAAATAGAAGAAAAACAAAACCTCAATAAAACAACTTTAAGATAAGACGTGTGTGTGTGTTAGAACACATGTACATATGAGTGATGACTGATGAATTTACCCACTGGTCACTTAAATTCAGCGTTAAGAGCCGTTTTAAGTTCAGAGATGAGGACAAATTCTGCCACAGGAACGGTCTCTGTTGGAACGAATCCTTCCACCCATCAAGTCATCTTGTAATCTTTGACAGCAGAGAGTAAAGGGGGAACATGTTAGAGAATACAATTTCTACTAGCAGATTCTGTTCAATAGTTACCTTCATCTGATCCCTAGACAGAATCCCACTTTTCTCCACAGAGTCCACATTCCTGCAGTTAAAGATGACAGAACAAATCAGAACAGCCAGCAGCCAGAGCAGAAACCAGACATTACTACACTAGAGTGGCTTTATAAACTATATGACTAATCATTTATTGATATGTATGTTCAGAGTGTAGTCAGTAAGATAATCTGCTGATTTCTGTTGTGATGAAACACGACTGTAATGTTCAGATCTATTAAGGTTCCAATAGCTTCTAATTTGGTTAGAACGTTTGTCTCTACAGGACGTGTTTACACACAAGAAAGATGCATTTTTCAGATGACCTGTTAAAGCAATAAGAATTGTGGTTAATAACGTTCCCAGGCTGAAATGTTGAAGGAGGGCAGGCTTAAGCCGGGTGTACACTGTGCGACTTTTAAGTCGTACTCTTGGGAGACCTAAAAATGTGCTAAAATTAGTCGTTTTTAATGCAACACATCGAACCTTCGTATCTGTTATTGATGTCTGTTGTCCTTCAGGCTTGCCGTAGATGTGGGCTTGACATGCAGGGGTTTATGGAGGTTGGAGGAGGAAGAAGAATTAAAGGAAGTAACAGAGAAACAGTTGGATCCATTTTTATTTAAAGCAACATTCCGCAACTTTTACACCTTAAAATTATGCTGTTTTGTAAAGTTTTGGCGTCATACTATCATCTATTATGTTAATTTTCGTACCTGTGATAGTGTTGGGGGGTCCCACGTCTGTTTACTGCACTATACAGTTTTTGAGCTCCGGGTCACCGCAGGGTGTACTGACTGGGTGCTGCTGTACGGCAGTATATGGCAAGTGTTACAGCCCTTGGCTGTTTGTGTTTTGTGTCTGAATTTTCCCCTCTGGTTTCCTCCCTTCCTGTGTGTGAGAGGAGAATTCAAGCCCCACCTGGATCCTCTCACCCTGATTGACTCCACCTCAGCTGTCCCTGCTTGTAATCAGGCTGGCTCTGCTACAAAAAGCCAGCCTGACTTCAGTTCAGGGGAGCAGCAGGGCAGAAAGGTTCTCTGCACTGTTTCCCCGGTGGCATTTTTTGGTTCAGATTTTATATGATTTGTCTTTGATTTGATTAACAATTTGTCTCTGCTTTGTTTTATTCCCTTTTAGATGATGACTCAGCTCATAAGGGAATCCACTTTTGAGGGTTTCTGACGCCTCGTCGAAACCGGAGTAGGGTTAAATTAACCTGAGACCTTTAGTGGGATTTTGTGCAGGTCTCTAGTATAAAGTGGTTTTGTGTAGCAGAGACTAAGTGTAGGTTGTTTCGATTATAGTTTTGCCACCGGTTTGATTTGTTATGTTGTGTTTGTTCAGTTCCATTTGTAAATAAATTGTTTCCATGATTTTGCACCCGAGCATGTGTCCTTCCTTGTTACCCAGGTCACCTGGACGACCTGGTCCGTAACAGCAAGCCAGAGGGATAAAAAAAAAGCGCGCGTTCTAAACGCGCGTTTTGACGCCAAAGGGGGCAAAAACTCACGTGTTCTAAAAGCGAGCATTATGTCCGCCAAAATGCGCGTCTTGAATGAGCGTTTTGGCAGACATAATGCTAGTTTAGAATGCGCATTTTTTAAAATCCCTTTGGCTTGCCATAATTGTATAACATAGACTCGCGGTTTAGCAATGGCAGATTCACCAAAGAAAGCTAGAAATCCCTTATCATAGGAATATAGGAAAAGAAAGCAAAGACCAGAGTTAATGTTGGGCCTCGCTGGGGAGCTCTTTTAGAAAGAACGGCATGTACTACGGACTCTGATTTAGCCGTGCTGCTAATGGCTAGGTAAGTAATAAATGATTTCACCAGGGTTATTGTGTTTGGTCGGGCATAAAGTTGTTATACAGTCCTGTTAAAACTATTTATTCAATGTGTGGAGGTGGAAAAGTTTGTTTTCGTTGTTTTGCCTGACATTAGGAATGTAAACATGCCTCTTATGCCTGAGAGAGAGATTTAATGTTGTGACAGTGACGTTACGCAGTAAGCTTCTAGAGGGTGACAGAGACCATATAACTGCAAAGTTGCGGAATGCTGCTTTAACAGAACTACAGCAAACATGCATTCTTGACAATTTGTGCCACTGTTTGTGGAGAAAAGAGTAAAAATAAAAGGAGGTGAAATGTGTGGACACAGAAATAGCTGGGCAGATGTGTTGGTGCACGCACTGTGCGAGGGGTTCTGGTACATTTAGGTTGCAGCGCTGTTTCAACAATGTTAAACCCTCACGAGGGGCGAGCAAAAATCTCAAAAGTTTCTGATTTTCATGCAACCGCACGATTGCTGATCGGTTGTGAGGGGTAATCACTTCTCTTTACACTGTGTCTACTAAATGATGCAAAACTCGGCCTGATCTCAAAGATTCTCACACGAGGAAAATTGGCTCAAAAAAAGCCAAAAATAGCACAGTGTACACCCGGCTTTAAAATGCCAGCCACATTTTCATAGTTTTCTGCCCTTTGCTTCTATTATTGTCACCCTAATAAACATTTATTTAACAAAAAAGTGGTGCTGTACTTCAGCCTGTCATGAAAATCTGTGCATCCAATGTTGAATGACTCCTTTAGTAGATGTTTGCATCTTTCTCAGCACAATCTTAGTCCAGCGAGCCGTTGGACATACGCCACTGCAGCCATTCCAGAGACTCCACATCTGGGAACATCAGAAAACGATATGTTAACATTCAGAGCTTTAGAAGAAAATCACCACATTCATTATTACTAACGTTATCCTTTATCTATCATTTTAAAACAACTTTTGACCTCATGTACGTTACATGAGCAACAACAAGAAGATTAAGTTGAAGAATAAAAATATTTGTTTGAAAACTGGTTCAGTAATAACTTTATTTTAGTCAGTTAATTAAACCTGATAGCTACTCAGCACAGCACAGCTACTCAGACTTTATCAATGCTTATTCTAGGCTTGACTCTCCTTGAGTTTTCTACTGGATTAAAATTAAAAAGTCTTAAAGACTATATGAAGAAAAAAGCGTTAAGAAAACGTAAATGACCCTTGCCGAGTTTCTGATTAAAAGGATATCTTTGTAAGCTACCATTAGCTTAACAGCTAAACTAATGGTAGCTTAGCAGCTAAGCTAATGGTAGCCCAGACTTTTTAAACCATTCAGAGAGGAAAAACTCTTAGATATGCTACGAGTATATAATGCATCTCTGAAAATATATGACTTATAAATTAGAAAATAATAAAAACAGCCGTCACTTACGTCCATTTTAGCCGTCAGAACTTGCGCTGACTCGAGCTCGAGACACACGAAGAACTTCCGGTTGTGATTGGCTGTTTTTTGTCACATGGCAGTATTTTCGAGGCTTTGATTGGACAAAGAAGAGCTATTGTGTGATTGGCTGGTGGTTGTTTTTTTTTTTTACTTTATTAACAAAAAGAACTGGTGGTGTGGTTTATTTACACAACTTAGAGAATAAAAAAAAAATCAACTTAGAGCGAGCAGAGTCCGTCACCCGAGGGCACCGAGCAGGCAGAGAGCGAGCAGAAGTAGTCACGGGAGCGCAGAGAGATCAGGCAGAGAGCGCGCAAAGTAGACGCTCCACGAGAGCGCCGAGCAGGCAGAGCAAGGAGTTTGGTCAGAGTTGTGTGCACTCATGCGTCAAATTATTGTTCGCTCACATTTATATGTGCGCTCAAGTCAGTCTCACTGCGCACACAGATAGGTCACGCCGCGCTCAAGCTGGTGGCACAAATATTATGCCATATGTGCACACGTGTGTGTGTGTGTGTGTGCACGCATGCGTTTGTGTGTATGCGTGTGTGCATGCGTGTGTGTGCGCGTGTGTGTGTGTGCATGCGTGTGTGCATGTGTGTGTGCATGCGTGTGTGTGTGCATGCATGTGTGCGTGCATGCGTGTGTGCACGCATGCGTTTGTGTGTATGTGTGTGTGTGCGCGTGCATGCGTGTGTGTGTGTGTTAATGCTGAACTATGTGAGGAGGAATATGTGGAGCGATTAAACCCCGTTTAATCATTTTGAAATGGCAGTTACGCACGAGGCGGGCAGGATTATCCCCGACGGAGTTTCGGCTCCGATGTGTCCAGGCTGAGGAATGATGTGGATCCGTATGAGGCAGGACTACTGATGAGCTTCCTGATGAAAAGTGGAGGGCTGCAGGGTGGAGGAGGGTGGCATCTATCTGCCACAGATGAGACAGCTGACAGCAGCAGAGGACATTTTCAAAATGAACAACTAATTTTCTCAAAGACAGAATCTCTGCAGATGGAGGGAGATTAGACGTAAGCACTGTTTAGATCTTCTCTGAGACACCAGGTTAGCTGTGAAGAACCCTTGAAAACATCTCATCTCTTCTGATGCTGGACTGAAACCAGGATGCAGTGGTCAGATGGGACCCTTACGTGACCCTTTTTGAATCCATGTTTAAAGGCGTGGTTCACTGAAAAACCATTTTGAATGATTATTTCTCAACAGTACGACTTACAAGACATTCATTCCTTCTAGAGACCACTGCAAATGTATTGATTAAACAAGTGTTCCACAACTTTAAACAGATCTGAGTGATCAGAAGCCTTCAGACATCACTGGGGGCAGAAAAACCCACAAGACACTCCACCTGTCCTTTAAAGTGTGAAAGGCCTGACTGTCTTGACTGGAGCGGTTCACAGCCGAGTGTGAAGCAGCTGGGATGAGAATCAGCTCCTCTAAATCCGAGACCATGGTCCTGAGTCAGAAAAGGGTAGAATGCCTTCTCCAGATCAGGGGCGAGGTCCTGCCCCAAGTGGAGGATTTTAAGTATCTCAGGGTCTTGTTCACGAGTGAGGGAAGGGTGGATCGGGAGATCGATAGGTGGATTGGTGCTGGGTCTGCAGTGATGCGGGCGTTGTACCGGTCTGTCGTGGTGAAGAGAGAGCTGAGCCGGAAGGCAAAGCTCTTGATTTACCGGTCGATCTACGTTCCTACCCTCACCTATGGTCACGAGCTTTGGGTAGTGACCGAAAGAACGAGATCACGGATACAAGCGGCCGAAATGAGTTTTCTTCGCAGGGTGTCTGGACTCTCCCTTAGAGATAGGGTGAGAAGCTCGGTCATCCAGGAGGGGCTCAGAGTAGACCTGCTGCTCCTCCACATTGAGAGGAGCCAGTTGAGGTGGCTCGGGCATCTGGTCAGGATGCCTCCTGAACGCCTCCCTGGTGAGGAGCTGGCCCAAGTGGCTGGAGAGAGGGAAGTCTGGGCCTCTCTGCTTAGGATGCTGCCCCCATGACCCGACCCCAGATAAAAGGAGGAAAATAGATGGATGTCAGGTTATGTTCATCCCTACAACCAGTCTGTGAGGGTCTACCATGTCTCTGTGAGGGTCCACCATGTCTCTGTGAGGGTCTACCATGTCTCTGTGAGGGTCCACCATGTCTCTGTGAGGGTCCAACATGTCTCTGTGAGGGTTCACCATGTCTCTGTGAGGGTCCACCATGTCTCTGTGAGGGTTCACCATGTCTCTGTGAGGGTCTACCATGTCCCTGTGAGGGTCCACCATGTCTCTGTGAGGGTTCACCATGTCTCTGTGAGGGTTCACCATGTCCCTGTGAGGATCCACCATGTCTCTGTGAGGGTTCACCATGTCTCTGTGAGGGTTCTACCAGGTCTCTGTGAGGGTTCACCATGTCTCTGTGAGGGTCTACCATGTCTCTGTGAGGGTTCACCATGTCTCTGTGAGGGTCCACCATGTCTCTGTGAGGGTCTACCATGTCTCTGTGAGGGTCCACCATGTCTCTGTGAGGGTCCACCATGTCTCTGTGAGGGTCTACCATGTCTCTGTGGGGGTCTACCATGTCTCTGTGAGGGTCTACCATGTCTCTGTAAGGGTCACCATGTCTCTGTGAGGGTCTACCATGTCTCTGTGAGGGTCCACCATGTCTCTGTGAGGGTTCACCATGTCTCTGTGAGGGTTCACCATGTCTCTGTGAGGGTCCACCATGTCTCTGTGAGGGTCTACCATGTCTCTGTGAGGGTTCACCAGCTCTCTGTGAGGGTCCACCATGTCTCTGTGAGGGTTCACCAGCTCTCTGTGAGGGTTCACCATGTCTCTGTGAGGGTCCACCATGTCTCTGTGAGGGTCTACCATGTCTCTGTGAGGGTCCACCATGTCTCTGTGAGGGTTCACCATGTCTCTGTGAGGGTCTACCATGTCTCTGTGAGGGTTCACCATGTCTCTGTGAGGGTCTACCATGTCTCTGTGAGGGTCTACCATGTCTCTGTGAGGGTCTACCATGTCTCTGTGAGGGTCCACCATGTCTCTGTGAGGGTCCACCATGTCTCTGTGAGGGTCTACCATGTCTCTGTGAGGGTTCACCAGGACTAAGATTACGATAACAAAATGATTTTGTTGGCGCCCTTTTTCTCATAACAAAAACACGATGCTGATGAGCTAAAAAAATAGCTTGTTGGTGACTAAAACATGGCGAGACGTAGAAGAGTTTTTGTTGATGAGATAAAAATTATGCTCAAAATGTACATTTCTCTCTGTCAAAAGCTAAAAAGTAACAGCGCGGTCTCCGTCTCTCTGCTCAGCTGGGAAGAGCGCTTCTCTGTCGCGGGAATGCGCATCACTCAGCAGAGCCATTTGAGGAAGTAAACAGTTAGAAAAATGAGCGATCATGAGCCCACTTTTGAATATATTCGTAATATTAACATGTTTCTTATCCTGAAAACGTGATGTTTTTGGGCAGATAAATGAAAGAACATGTTTAAAGTCAGTGTGTCAGGATTATTTTTTCTGCTTTCCTGGTTCCTAATGACGGGTCACCTAAATGTTTACCATACCATTTTATTTCTATAGCACATTTCAAACAGCATGAGAGCGGACCAAAGTGCTGCACAGGGCACTGTCATTAAAACAGACTAAACAAAAGAATTAAAACCATCAGTATAAAAAATAAAAACAAATACAGAGTAAAATAGTCACTGTTCATGGGCAGCAGCAGCTCAGGAGGTAGAGCGGGTTGTCCATTAATCAGAAGGTTGCAGGTTCAATCCTGGCTAACGCCAGAGAACGCTGCTGTTGTGTCCTTGGGCAAGACACTTAACCCGCCTTGCCTGCTGGTGGTGGTCGGAGGGAGTGGTGGTGGTGCCAGTGTACAACAGTCCACTCCTCTGTGCCCCAGGGCAGCTGTAGCTACGATGTAGCTCATCCCCACCAGCGTGTGAATGGGTGGATGACTGATTGTGTTGTGAAGCGCCTTGGGGGGTTGTAGAACCCTAAGTAGGCGCTATACAAATACAGGCCATTTACCATTTACTGTCTGAAAGCCAAGCCATAAAAGTAGGTCTTTAAACAAGATTTAAAAACAGTGAGAAAACTTGCAAAGCCCGGTGGTAGACAAGCCCACGGGCGACCCACAGTGTTTTTGTAAAAAAAAAAATGTTGTCAGGATTAAAAGTATGACTAGTATGTGGTGTTATAAACCATTTAACAATACTTATTTGTCTTATAAAAAGGCACAATCTTGAAATATGGTTTTACCAAACACCAAAAAATTCAATTCAGATAATGGAACATCCATCTGAACTCTCACCCTGTTCACTTATCCATCGTAAGATGTTGCTATTGTGCTGTTGTATCACCAGATGCTGTTAAAGTCAGACTTGTAGGTTAAAGACCCCTATTCATTTTAAAGGTGTGCTTAACTGAAAAAAAATGTTTTTTAATGATTATTTCTGATTATAATCGATCACTCCGAGTTTTTCATGCAGGCTGAACATGAAAATTGTCACAAGCTGCAGGCTGAAGGTGAGGATCCAAACACAGGTGAGCATGGAACAGGCAGGTGAGGAGGGTTTAAAAGGGTTTTTTTGAGCACACAAACTGAGACTGACACAGACTGTAACACAAGCAATGAACCAACCAACAACAGAAAACAAACAGGGCTTAAATACACAAGGATCAGGGAGCATGGGTGATTGCTGGGTTTCACATGACGTAGCGTCCCCGCCTCTTCCCAGCCTCTCCTATTGAAGTCCACATAAACAAATGCAGATACGGGTCAAGCAGGAGCTGCCTCTGCACAGATCCCTGTTTATTTGTTGATTTGGCGTTAAAATGCTCAAATTCTGTGTTGTCTATGGTTGTTACAATTGCTCTAATCGGGACAAAGAACAATGTTTTTTTTGGGTCCCAAAAGTAGTGCACCACAAAGGACTTATTTTACAAAAAACGTATTGAAAGAAGACGGCAGAAGTGAATCAGTAATCTCCGGCTAAAAACATTAGGAGCTGAAACGGACAATGCTAAAGTTTGCAGCGATCACTTTCTAACAGGTAAGGGTTTACTAAATGTTTTATAGCATTTTATTGAACACAGCCATAAAAACAGCAGGTAAACAGTTAGATACTGTTTTCATGGTTCCGTCCCGCAAATAGCTTTCAGAGTGCTAATGTTGTTAGCATTTAGCTTAGTGTTGTAACGTGGCGTTTATACCCTATAAAAACAAACTAACGTACCAGAAATTTAGATTTAAATAGGCCTAATAAGTTATTTACAAGTGGATTCTAGCACATAAACATACTTGTTGTTATCAATAGCGATAGCATTATTATCATGAGCTAAACAGCACAACTCACTACTTACCTGAGCAAAAACAAGACGAAAGTTGTCAGGAAGTTTAAAAGTATGACTAGTATGTGGTGTTTTTAAAAAATTATTAATAAAACTTATTTGTCTTACAAAAAGGCACAATCTTGAAATATGGTTTTACCAGGCACAAAAAAATACAATTTAGATAATGGAACATCCACCTGCCCTCCTACCCAGTTCACCTATCCATAGTAAGATGTTGCTATTGTGCTTTTGTATCACCACATGCTGTTAAAGTCAGACTTGCCGGTTAAAGACCCCTATTCATTTTAAAGGTGTGCTTCACTGAAAAAAAATTTTTTATGATCATTTCTGATTACAATCGATCACTATGAGTTTTTCATGCAGGCTGAACATGAAAATAGTCTCCTACACCTATCTCATGCATTAACTAGGGTTACAGCTAGGGATGCACCGATACCGATACTGGTATCGGGCCGATACCGATACCAATACCGATACCGATACCAGAAAAGAGTTAACCGATACCAGGTACCAATACCAGTTGCCTGAGAGTGGCTTCACTGTGACTTGTCTTTTCTGTTGTAGTTTTCTATATTGACAAATAGGGGGAGCTGCTTCAAACATTGTGAATGAAAGCAGAAACAGGCTCACAACTGAAAATGCAGAGATGACTATTTTCATCAAAAAGAACCTGCTGCTCATGTTTCCCAAAGAAGCTTAGTTCAGAATCCACACTATTGCATGCTGACTATAGTTTTTTTATTTAAATGTGAACACTGCGATAGGTTCATAAATGTTATGTTCATGAAAGCTGGAGACAGTGCCAATTAGTTCATTTTGTTTGTAGAAAACTGTGCAATGATTTCACAGAAAATGTTTATTTTTCACCTAATATGTTACTTTTGTGATCTCTATTAATATATTTTATTTTTTTATCTAACTCAACGTCTTTTCCTGTTGAAAGCAGAGAAGAAAATAAAACCTGTATTCCAATTCATTCATTTTTGTGTGTGGTAGAAGTATCGGTATCGGTAATCGGTATCGGCGAGTACTCAGATCCAAGTATCGGTATCGTATCGGTTTGGAAAAAAGTGGTATCGCTGCATCCCTAGTTACAGCTAATTAATATTTTAGTATTCTAATATTCTATTGAATCCTCTGTCAATTCATCAAATATTCTATTTGACCACCTTTCAAAACGGAGCAAAATATTCTAATGAGTTTTTTTCAAAATCTAACTTCAAGTAGAAATGTTACTAATTTCTACTAGTAACAATGTAATGGTGTCAGATTTTTCTAAATATACATGGATTGGCAATAATCCAACCTAAAATTATATTCAAAGATAGATATGTTGTTAGATATGGAGTTGCTCCCACTGAGAGGCGCCAAGCAGGGGTGGGCATACTTCTTGCCCCCCATCTTGGTGCCTGTACGTTGGGGTTTACCCCGGTGAATGAGAGGGTAGCCTCCCTCCGCCTCCGTGTGGGGGGATGGGTCCTGACTGTGGTTTGTGCTTATGCACCAAACTGCAGCTCAGACTACCCACCCTTTTTGGAGTCCCTGGAGGGGGTACTGGAAAGCGCTCCTTCGGGTGACTCCCTCGTTCTGCTGGGGGACTTCAATGCTCACGTGGGCAACGACAGTGAGACCTGGAGAGGTGTGGTTGGGAGGAACGGCCCCCCTGATTTGAATCCGTGTGGTGTTCTGTTATTGGACTTCTGTGCTCGTCATGGATTGTCCATAACAAACACCATGTTCAAGCATAAAGGTGTCCATATGTGCTCTTGGCACCAGGATACCTTAGGCCGCAGGTCGATGATCGAGTTTGTTGTCGTTTCATCTGATCTGCGGCCGCATGTCTTGGACACTCGGGTGAAGAGAGGGGCGGAGCTGTCAACTGACCACTACCTGGTGGTGAGTTGGCTTTGATGGTGGGGGAAGATGCCGGTCAGACCTGGCAGACCCAAACGTGATGTGAGGGTCTGCTGGGAACGTCTGGCAGAGTCTCCTGTCAGAAGGAGCTTCAATTCCCACCTCTGACAGAACTTTGAACGTGTCCCGGGGGAGGCAGGGGACATTGAGTCCAAATGGGCCATGTTCCCTGACTCCATTGTCGAGGCGACTGACCGCAGCTGTGGCCGCAGGGTGGTCGGTGCCTGTCGTGGCGGCAATCCCCGAACCCGCTGGTGGACACCAGTGGTTAGGGATGCTGTCAAGCTGAAGAAAGAGTCCTATCAGGTCTTTTTGGCCTGTGGGACTCTGGAGGCAGCTGATAGGTACCGGCAGTCCAAGCGGAATGCGGCTCGGGTGGTTGCGGAGGCAAAAACCCGGGAATGGGAGGAGTTCGGTGAGACCATGGAACAAGACTTCCATACGGCTTCGAAGAGATTCTGGTCCACCATCCGGCGCCTCAGGAGGGGAAAGCAGTGCACTACCAACACTGTTTACAGTGGGGAGGGTGTGCTGCTGACCTCGACTCGGGACGTTGTGAATTGGTGGGCCAAGTACTTCGAAGACCTCCTCAATCCCACCGGCACGTCTTCCAGGGTGGAAGCAGAGTCTGGGGACTCTGGGTTGGGCTCTCCAATCTCTGGAGCCGAGGTCACTGAGGTGGTCAAAAAACTCCTCAGTGGAAAGGCTCCGGGGGTGGATGAGATCCGCCCGGATTTTCTTAAGGCTCTGGATGTTGTGGGGCTGTGTTGGTTGACGCGGCTCTGCAATATCGCGTGGACATCGGGGACAGTTCCACTGGACTGGCAGACCGGGGTGGTGGTCCCCCTATTTAAAAAGGGGGACCGCAGGGTGTGTTCCAACTACAGAGGGATCACACTCCTGAGCCTCCCTGGTAAGGTCTATTCAGGGGTGCTGGAGAGGAGGGTCCGTCGGATAGTCGAACCTCGGATCCAGGAGGAGCAATGTGGTTTTCGTCCTGGCCGTGGAACACTGTACCAGCTCTATACCCTTGTGGGGGGTCCTAGAGGGTGCGTGGGAGTTCGCCCAACCAATCTACATGTGTTTTGTGCATTTGGAGAAGGCGTTCGACCGCGTCCCTCGGGGGGCCCTGTGGGGGGTACTCTGGGAGTATGGGATACCAGGCCCCTTGATACGGGCTGTTAGGTCCCTGTACGACCAGTATCAGAGCTTGGTCTAAGGATCAGGTCTCTGCTTTTTGCAGATGATGTGGTCCTGTTGGCTTCTTCAGAACGTGATCTCCGGCTTTCGCTGGAACAGTTTGCAGACTAGTGTGAAGCAGCTGGGATGAGAATCAGCTCCTCTAAATCCGAGACCATGGTCTTGAGTCGGAAAAGGGTAGAATGCCTTCTCCAGGTCAGGGGCGAGGTCCTGCCCCAAGTGGAGGAGTTCAAGTATCTTGGGATCTTGTTCATGAGTGAGGGAAGGGTGAAGCGTGAGATCGACAGGCGAATTGGTGCTGTGTCTGCAGTGATGGGGGCGTTGTACCGGTCTGTTGTGGTGAAGAGAGAGCTGAGCCGAAAGGCGAAGCTCTCGATTTACCGGTCGATCTACGTTCCTACCCTCACCTATGGTCACGAGCTTTGGGTAGTGACCGAAAGAACGAGATCGCGGATACACGAGGCAAAAAGATGTTTTCTCCGCAGGGTGTCTGGGCTCTCCCTTAGAGATAGGGTGAGAAGCTCTGTCATCCGGGAGGGGCTCGGAGTAGACCCTAACCCCAACCCTTCACATCGAGAGGATCCAGTTGAGGTGGCTCGGGAATCTAGTTAGGATGCCTCCTGGACGCCTCCCTGGTGAGGTTTTCCGGGCACGTCCAACTGGGAGGAGACCCAAAGGAAGACCCAGGACACGCTGGAGGGACTATACCTCTCGGCTGGCCAGGGAACGCCTTGGGATTCCCCCAGAGGAGCTGGCCCAAGTGGCTGGGGAGAGGGAAGTCTGGGCCTCCCTCCTTAAGCTGCTGCCCCCGCGACCCGACTCCGGATAAGTGGATGAAAATGGATGGATGGGATAGATATGTTAGTAAATTACGTGCTACAACGGCCTGCCGTAGATGCAGCATCACACTGAGCCGCAGTAATGACTCCAGCTGCGTCCCTGCTCCACACCACTGCAGCTGCAGCCATCTACATAAACAGGATGATGGGGATTTGTGTTTCAGTTGTAGAGTTTATTCAGTCTTAGTTTAACTTGAACAAGATTAACGTGTTTTCTCCGGTCCCTACTTGAAGCGAAAGTTAGCGTGCATGCTACGTATTAGCATTAGCCTACCTGGTCGTGGATTCGGCTGGCTGAAGCAGTTTCCTGTTCAAGGATAAAGTTGTGCTCTTATGGTAAGACAACTCCGTTTTACAGTGGAGACACTCGACCGTGTTTTCACTTCTTCTGAGTTTAAAACGGTCCCAATCTTTGGACCGCCGTTGCCTTTTGCCTTTATCGTTTTCTCCATTGTCCTCCATGCTGTCGTGATCACCAGTGATATCCAACGTTGTGCTCCAGTTAAATGTGTCTGTGTAAATTAAAGTCCGGCTGCGGTGCACATTTAACAAAGCCTCGAATCAGTAAATAATAATGATTTGAGGAATTTTTAAAATCGAAACATTCGAGTATTTGTTTCAGCGCTGAATTTAACATTTTAAATGTTAGTTTGGTGCATTAAAAAACTTTAAAATAAATAAATAAATAAGTGATGCTTAGCCTGGCAGGGGGGGCAGGCCAATATAGCGCTGGGGGAAACCCTGAGTGAGAGAGGATGCCTGTCTGACTGTAATAGGCAGTGAGTTCCAGAGTTTGGGAGCAGCACACATAAACGCCCCTCACCCCATGACTTATAACACATACGGGGAGTGCACAGTAGCAGCTGGTCAGCAGACCTCAACGCACAGGGATGTATGGAGTGAGGAGATCGGATAGATAAGGTGGAGCTAGGTCATTCAGAGCCTTGAATACAAACGTTTGAACCTCACATGGAAGGCAACAGGAAGCCAGTGGAGACGCGCCAGGACTGGAGTAATATGACTGCGTCAGTTTGTGTTTGTCAGGAACCTAGCAGCAGCATTCTGAACCACCTGAGACCAGAGCACCAATGACAAGCCCATTCTTGAGTCAAGCCGGGATGACTGACTCCATGTGCCTCTGCTTTAGTATTGGTTTTAAGTGAGTTAAATTGCGTAATAAAAACAGGATCTCAACACCAAATTCAACTATGAGCATTTAAACGCTGCTGTGGTGCAGACAGGACACAACCTGAGTGAGAATGCATTACAACACTATTGATGCTCAAGTGTAGAACTTAATGACTCACAGCACTGCAGTTCTTTGGAAAAACATAAAGGAGGTGGACTCTGACGGTGGGGTGGGGGTGTTTTTTTTTTACAGCATTATACATTTAAAGACACCAAGTCAGAGGTCTGAAAACTCATAAATAATGATAAAATCCAACATTAGCCATGTTTTATTTCTATTTAATTTTGTGTATAATACTCTGATCCTAAATGTTCATTCTAGTCAGGAAAGAAAATCATCAATTTCTTTTGTGAAAATCTACTGAATGATCAATGTATCAAGACATTAATTATATACAGTATAGTGATTATCAGTAAAGAAAAAAAGATTATTGTTTTGCTGGGCAAAATCTGGGGCGGCTAAGATTGTGTCGAATCTCCTTTAGCCCTAAAATAAATGATGTTGGTATGAAACTCCCTCCAGTAGCTCAGCGTTCATGTGTGAGCTACTGGAGGTAGTTTCATGCCAACATGTTTTAGTTTTAGTCCGTTTTAGTCGACTAAAACGGACTAAAACTAAAATGACTGCCAAAAACAACACTGCCTCCAGGTCTCTGCAGGGGTCCACCAGGTCCCTGTGAGGTGAGCATCCACCAGGTCTACCTTCCCAACCCACACCAACATCCATCCAAACCAAAAAACCAAGTACCCCTGAAAACCCAGACTCCTGACACCCAGTCACACGTATGTCATTGATGTCATGCTAGAGGATTTAGAGCTGTGCCAATCTATTCTGATTCTGTTTTATTATTATTATTATTATTATATTACTATTATTATTGTTTTATTATTATTATATATTTATTATGTATTTATTATTATTATTATTATTATTATTAATATTATTATATTAGCATATAATAATGTAATAATTGCACATGGATGAAGGAACATCTCTATTTATTAGAAACATAAAATATGAAAAGAACTGGTTTTATAACGCTTTGATTTAATGGTTTTGAAGCCACATTAATACAACAATAGAACATTCTATTGAGCTGAAACACTATGTTACTGTTTATTTTTATTAAAATTAATAAATCTTTACATATTTTTTCTATTCAACTGTTTTAGGTGAAAATGTGTTTCCCAACTCAATAAGTAATCCTACAAACGGTGATGTTACTGATGACCAGAATACTGACGACTTTTCCTGAGAGGGAATATGAAATGAAACCTGATTTTCCAGGAGAATCCAGGGATGGAGCTGCTCCAGCCTCAGCAGAACTTTACATAAATGGGTAAGAAGTCTTCATTACACCTGGAAATCATTATTTACAACTTTCCCTAATTGGACCACAATCATGTTATTATTAGTGACCATAATGGAATACCTAAAGTAGGGCTGGGCAATATGGAGAAAAACTCCTATCACGATATTCATTTTCATATTGGTCGAAATCGATATCTATCACGATATCTATCACGATACAAAACAAATATGTATTTTTGTCCATCTTTAGTGTTCTCGGGTATTTTGAAGTGAGATATGAAGATATCAGAATGTTCATTTTGATTTAAAGATTTATTTTCAAAGGTGTCATCAAACATTATATAAGTGTTTGCTGTCGTCTGGGACTGTAAAGTTTTACATCCTGCTGCTCCAGCGGGAGGTTCTGGTTCTGGTGGTTCTGGTTCAGGAGCAACAACAGATCGGAGCTTCTCTCTGACTTTGTCAGAACCTGCAGCATCATTAGCGATGCAGCTATGACATTAACTAGCTAAAATACGTCCACATATCGAAGTTTCTATCAACCCGTTCCCAGGTTATATTGAAATATATATATTATCAATCAATCAATCAAATTTTATTTATAATGCACTTTTCATACTTGAATGCAGCTCAAAGTGCAATACAGATTAAAATAACCCCACATAACCCTCAGTATCCACCCCTCCCAGCCAACCCCATCCCCCTTACACACACACACACACACACACACACACACACACATCATGAATACAAGACATTGGCGTCCGGCTGAGTTCAGAAAAACCATAAATCTGTGAAACGTCATCGGTGGGGCGATCTGACCCGGGAGCAATTGGTCAACAGGTCTGGACAAGGGCGTCGTAGTCAAATGACGGTCCCGGGGCAGAGGGCCCCCTAGAGGAAACACTGGATGAAATTAATAAAAATAAATAAATAAAATACAAATTAATAATGGTAATCAAATAGAAATAATTAAGAAAGATAAAAAGTTAATGAATAATATTAAATAAATAGTAGAACAACTGTAATGTAAAATATGTTGTAAAATTAAAGGATGTAGTCAAACTAAAACATGCTAACAAACAACAATAACAATAATCAATTAAAAGCTAAACTAAAAAGGTGAGCCTTAAGCCTGCTCTTAAAATACTGAATGTCCCCTGTGGCCCTGAGGTCCTCCGGCAGCGCGTTCCAGAGACGAGGGCCATAATACTTGAAAGACGCCTCGCCGTGGGTACGTGTCCTGACCTTAGGAATAACGAGGAGGTGGCTGCCGGAGGAGCGCAGAGGCCGCGAGGGTTCATAAGGTAAAAGAAGTTCTGCAAGATAAGAAGGTCCCAACCCATTAAGACACTTATCGTTCAGTCGCCCAGCCCTAACCTAAACTATCACACACTCATACTAAACCATACTAATAAATACCAGTGATTTTGCATTAGTAAGAGTTTATTTTATTTGCTATATTCAGTACGTGTTCAATACTTGTGCAATACCGGGTGTACCTTATAGTGATGCGCGGGTTGTCTTCCAACCCGCGGTTACCGCGGGTTACCCGCGGGTCGGGTTGGGTCGGGTCAATAAATTATTAATGCTGTGCGGTGCGGTTTGGGGCGGGTTCATCAAATATATATATTATATAGATATGCACACTGAAGATAAAGACATTAATCAATGCTTAATTTTGTAAAACATAATATTTAAGACAGTTTTTTAAACACGATCATGTTTTAAAACGTTATAACCTTTGACCCTATGACGTAGGCACGTAGAACGCGGCAGCGAAGTGCGCTCCAAGCAGGTGGCAGGCAGCCACATCAACAAAACGATAGAGGAAGATATTTTGGATAAAATTCGTTTGGGAGTTTACATTCTTAAACAGGGTATATACAGTAATCCTTAAGTTAAATTTACTACTTTTTAATACCTTTTTTACAACCTTCAGAATTTTTTTTAAAACCATCACGACACTGAATTGCAAGTGTTAATCAGTGATCTTTCTATTATTAACACAGACGGTTGAGCGCGCAGTGTTCTGAGATGACGCCAAACGACCACTGAATATGACGTCATCATCTTCAGACGGAGACATGATCTTTGATTATGTGCCCTAGTGGTGCGACAGATCAAAAAACTCACGGTTCGGATCGTATCACGGATTTGAGCCACGGATCAGATAATTTTTTGGATCAGCACAAAGAAACGAAAAAAAAAAGACAAATAACTTTGCTCTCTTATTAATTTTGTAGAACACAACACTTAACTCAAGACTCATTTAATGCAGTTACGTCCTATAAAATCTATAACCTCACAGATTTTTTAACTGAAGGATTCTGACTATGTAGAATGAACATGTCAGATATTCAGTAAGAATGTTCTCATGGATGTATGGAATGTTAGTTTCTACCAGGAACAATAGAATTAGAGATATCTGGAACACATATCCAGTCTGCCTAATAAATGTTAAAAAGGCTTTTAGGGATTCTGAGATATCTCAAACTTAATTCCTACTAGTGCCGTTGTTATTATGGATATCCTTCATTATAATTTCTACTAGTAACAGCATAGCTGCTGATGTCTTCATTTGCAATTTTGACTAATAAGAACACAGTTAGTACGAGGATCAATGAAAGTATTGCTAAATAGGAATTACAGAGAGGTCCGATTGCTGATTAAATGTGAAAACGGCTTGCCATAGCCAAGCTCTCTCCCTGCGTGTCCTGCTTTCACTCATTTCCTCAACGTTCTGAAGTGCTGTTTGTTTTTCTTTACTCCTCGTTTACAGATTTGTCCCCATCAATACTTCAGGTCCCAACACGTTAATGTAATAATTGTCCCAGGCATTTTGCACGCGCCACCTCCCTTTCTGCTTTCATAGCGATCGGATGTTTGTGTGTGCGGTGATGCGCCGTCAGGCTGGTATGGCATAGAGTCACGCGTGTGTTCGTTTTTGCCGTTTGTATCATCTTTGTATTTTACAGGGAAGCCAAAATGCTCCCATACATGCGACTTAAACGATGCCGGTGGTGGTTTTTTAAGCTCCTCTCCTCCTCCACTAGCCATGACCACCGCTGTGCTTTTCTCGTTTGGATTGAACAGGTGGCGCCTCCGTCTTCCACGTGACCGATCCGCGGACCTCGTGCGTGCCGTTGAACCCCTAAAGCCCATATTTAAACGAACTAACGCAAACTTAAGCATATAGAATTTAAATCAGAATAGGACACCTGATAGTCTGAAAAAATAATACCTAATTTGGAAAAAATAATACCTCTGAGACCAAATTTAACACTTTTAATGGCCTTAAATTTGACCATTTTTATTTATCACTTTTTAATACTTTTTAAAACCCTGCGGACACCCTGTTAAAAGAAAGGAGGGACAAACTAATCGCGTGTTTGGGAAAGATTCAGCGAGGTAAGAAGCTCAATATTATAACGTGTTTTTAATGAGGCGGGGCGGGTTGTAAAACTAGACAAAGTGATGAGGGGCGGTTTGGTGCGGGTCACACTTTTTGAAATCTGCGGTACCCGCGGGTTGAAAAAAACCCTAACCCGCGCATCACTAGTACCTTAGTATGTCTGTCCATTATGCTGCGTATTCTTGGAAACCCAGTTTTTAATGGTTGAAGGTTATAATAATAGCTTACTGCCTTTGTGTATTTAACTTACTTTTATTATTATTATTATTCCTTTTCTCTAAGTGTTTGTGCTGCTGTAACGAGTGAATTTCCTCTCTGTGAAATTAATAAAGTCTATTCTGTTCTATTCTATGCACTGATCTGCTTGTCAAACATCACTTCCTGGAACAACCAGCAGAGCAACAGCATCGTTATAGAGGAGCAGATTCTCCCAATCAGAGTCAGGAAACTTCAACTTCTTCAGACATTTAATCAAAGGCTTTAGTGGGAAAACTTCACCCAACATTGTTTTGTCCTCCATGTTTAATGGATCCACAGCAATGTTTGTGTGGTGTAGCGGAGCGTGGAGTCAGAGAGCTTCAGGTTTGATCAGAATCAGAAGGGTTTTATTGCCATATCATGTGTGAGAAATCACAACATTAAGAAATTGCTGCGGTACTTGGTGCAAAAAGAAAGATAAAAAATAAGAGATAAGCAAATATAAGATTGATTACTGGTGGTTAAAATTAGATTAATGTTGTAAATGACGTTTAGACACATAAGTAGGAAAATAAAACCTAAGCTGAACTTGTGTGACTGAAACTAAAGCTGGACTGGACAAAACATCTCACACACAAGTCAAACTGTCCCATCAGAGGGCAGAGGGTTTAAGTGCAGGTGAAGTAATGCAGGTGTTTACCTCGAAGCTGGTAGTAACCCCGGTGGCTGGCGAGCACATCATCCAGGCTCTCCTGGGGGCAGATTCTCACTCCAGAGTGTGAAAACACCGACCTCCTGGATCGACGTCCTCTAAGCTCCAAGCCTGGCGTTTTGCTGGGTGTTGATGTCTTCGGCAGATCCACCAGATGCAGCGAGTCAACCGACTCCTCCAGTCGGACGCCACCGTCTAAACTCAGAAAACACAGAGAAGATCCCACAGATCTGAGTGTGGCACATCTGAACCGCTTGTGTCTGGGATCACTAGAGAACAAGCTCGGCGTAAACACGACCACATCTGGGCTGGAGGCAGATTCACACAATAAACCCAGCAGCTTCTCCTGACAGTCTGACAGCAGAACGGACTGGTTTTCCTCAGGACCCTTATGCCTCTCCTTTTATTCCTGCTGTCAAAGTTAGATCTCTAAAGGTCAAAACTCCTGTTTAATGTATGACCCTTTTACTGGACAGAGGTGGGAAAGGCTTCAGATTTAGTCGTAAAGTCATGTCTTTGATTACGTTCAATAAGTTGCACCAACACACCCAAACCCACAGATTCAGAACCAAAAATCAGCTAAATGTATATATATATATACACATATACATATATATATATATATATATATATATATAGGCAGCTTCTTTCTTACACCAACAGGAAGGGGCTGACAACAGATACAAACAATTAACTCTAATTACACAAGTTCATTAGATAACTACCTTTTTACTGTTAAAGACTCCAAATTAAAGACGATTGGATCTGGTTTGTTGCTACTTTATGGGACATTTAAAAAGTATTTGAGTTTATTAACAGCAGATGTGTTTAGTGAAGGTCAGAGAAAACTCCGAAACAACTTTCTGTCTTAGTTAGCTTAAACATGGGTTTGGTTAGCATCATCACGCTTCAGTTCAGTCAGAACCTATACAGTTATTAATTACAACCCTTATTTATTCATCTACTTACTGCACTCAGCCATGGGGTCTTTCCGCCGTTTGAGCTCAGATTACAGTAAACCTGACTCGGTGTAACGGTGGAATAATGGTACGGTCCGCTGTAGGGGTGTTTAAATCAGATTACATCCAGTACTTCCATGTCTACATTCAAGGAACAGGATGTAACGTATGTTATTTATCGGTAATATGGAGTTTATAATCTCCCAAACCTGTTGTCGGTAGATTTTCAGGGATTCAAAAGTATTTAAATAACCTCTCTCCCCCCCATTCTCCCTGACAATCCAACAGTCCAGGACAGAGCGCTGCGCAGCTGATAAAATGCTTTAATCCCGACTTTAATCATATTTCAGGAACAAATGTAATAAATGCTTTCAATAAAGATGAATATTCGTGAGTGAAAAGCCAAAAAGATCCTTTTGCTCCTGCTACGGCTAACCCTAGCACTAGGCTAACAGATGCTGATGATTCTGAGCATTTAAGATGGCCGCCACGGCTAATCAGCGTTAGCAACCTGGTTAGCAAGCACTAAAATCTAAAAGAAATAAAATAAAATTCGGTCCGATTTACAGATATTCCGCTAAAATGATGTGTGTTAGAGGCTGGGAGGAGGGAACTTTGAGAGATAACAAAACTATGTCGTTATCTTCTAGATTTGACCAAAATAAAAGAGTTGGCTGGAGACTGGGGCTTTACTTCAAAACAGTTTAATTTTTACATTTCCAGCCAGGATTGTTCAGCAGCATATTTAGGTTTATTAGAAAATACTTACTGGTCCCTGGCAAATCCCAGAGCATTTATAAGCTTCAGATGTTCTGAGACTCTTATTGTGAAAAGCTGAAGCAGACTAGCCTTGTTTTTATAGTTTAGTAACTCACTTGGTGACAATAATGAAAACAGAATGAATAACTACAAGGTTCTGCTCCACAGGCACCTTTAGGAAATAAATAATACTTTTATTCATTTTGATTTTCCCTCAACATTCCAGGTTTAGTCTCCACACTTCCTCTTTGCTCATTCTTCTCACTGGTCCCAATGTGGCATCAGTTCTGGGCTTCAGATCAATCCATTTCACAAAGGTTAACTGCATCTGTTCATTTTTCTCTGTTTTTCTGTATGAAGCAATAATTAAACGTGTCTCCCTTAATTTATCCACCATGCAGCTTTTTTGCTGTCAGGAACCAGACACCTGCTCTTCACTCCAGGATGGCTGAACAGGTATGGCATGCATCACAAGGCAGTCAGGTTTTTACAGCTAGATGAAAGATTTTTTTGTCAGTTTGAGCTTCTTTGTAATTGTTCTGATATCAAGTCTCAAAACTGTGGTACCAACCTGTCAAAATGCACGAAAGTCTTCCTGTAAAACTAAATGAGCAGTGTGAAGCTGAGCCGTGCAGCCATGCAGATGATAAATAAAACTACAGGTCGTCCAGTTCCAATTAAACACCTGAGAAAAGATGGATCATCTGGTCACAGACACTTTGGTTCAAACCTTCTGATGTTGACATCCTGTCGAATGTTTTCTAATTATCTCCTCACCGCGAAAACCCAACAAAACAAATCCCCTCACTTTTCCTATTTATCAGCAAAGTGGTTCTGTCGAGCTTAATTAAAACATCTCGTCCTACATGAGGCTTCAGAGCGTTTCAGGTCTCGTGTCCTTCAGCGACTCTGCTGTGTTCAACTGGAGTAGAATGATGTTCAGCAGCATCGCTGCCTGTCAGGGGTCGGGGCTGCTCCTCCAAGCCACTCAAACTAAAAATAAAAGCACTGGTTGCATTTCAAGGGTGCTTGGTATAAAAGCACCCGTTAAACCATAAAGTACACCACACACACACACACACACAGATTACACAACCCTGCTGCTACACGGGGGTCTGCTGGGAGGCTTTTTGAATAAAACATGCTGTTAAGTATGTAGAAGTGATGGTAAAGTGTTGTTTTGTTTTTGGCGTTTTGTCGAGATGCTGAAGCAAACTGATAATCAGCTGCTCTTTGTCCTGTTTACTTTTCTTTTGCATCTTGGAACTGCAGACGGCTGTAATTCAATCTGCCAAGCTGTCAGCCATAAATCCAGCGGACGGGTTACTCGTTTTGCATGGTGTGCATGTGCACACATTTCATTAGCAGGTCACTTTAGCGGGTCGAGAAGAAGAGAAAGTATTTTCTGCTTTTCCCTCCACCTTAGTGATTTAAGAGCCAGGCACTTATGCAATCCTAATAGGCTTTGCTGCACATTGTGACCAAGTTGGGCACACACACATTTAATCTTTGTCTAACTGCTGTCATCTGTCAAGGAAAGCAGACTTTGTTCTTTCTGAGTAAAATGAAAGCAGAGATTCAGGTTTTGAGGATCAGTCGTCTGATGATCTTTGGGGCTCAGGTGATTGTTGCTCTGCAGATCAAACTAGAGTTACCTGTAATCCGAGCTGCTTGGGAAGCGACGGCGAACAGCAGCACAAGATGGCTGAGCATTGTTCAGGATGCAAAATGTGAAGATAAACACTAAATCCTGGGGGAGCTGGGTGGTTCCTCTCGCTCAGATAAAGATCCTGGTCCAGGTTGACCTCTCATGGAGACGCAGGATCACTCATGGTCCGGGACTGCAGATAAAACCCATGAGACAAAGATGGACCTGCAGTAGGAAGTGTGAAGTCTTGATCCTGGGGGGACCGTGCTGGAACTGGAAGTGAGGCACAGAGTGACGAGGTTAAAAAAGTGGGCACTGGTTCTGGAATAATCTGTTTATCTACTGCTCAGACATAATCCTTCTTTACCCCGTGGCCCTCGCAGCGCACACGTCATCCTGTTAGTGGCTTTCTAGGGGCATCTGTCAGCTCCAGATCCATCAGACCAGTACAGACCCATCAGACCAGTACAGACCCATCAGACCAGTACAGACGCATCAGACCAGTACAGACGCATCAGACCAGTACAGACGCATCAGACCAGTACAGACCCATCAGACCAGTACAGACGCATCAGACCAGTACAGACGCATCAGACCAGTACAGACCCATCAGACCAGTACAGACCCATCAGACCAGTACAGACGCATCAGACCAGTACAGACGCATCAGACCAGTACGGATCCATCAGACCAGTACAGATCCATCAGACCAGTACAGACCCATCAGACCAGTACAGACGCATCAGACCAGTACGGACCCATCAGACCAGTACAGACCCATCAGACCAGTACAGACGCATCAGACCAGTACAGATCCATCAGACCAGTACAGATCCATCAGACCAGTACAGACCTGTCAAAGGACACATCATACCCAGTAATAATAATAATACATTTTATTTAAAAGCACCTTTCAAGTCACCCAAGGACACTGTACAAGATAAAAATAGAGCAAGATAAAAACGTTAAAAAATGTATAAAAACACTAAGACATAATAATTAAAACTAGGTGGTAAAAGCTTGTGTGAACAGGTGTGTTTTGAGTTTTGATTTGAAAAGTGAGAGAGGGTGAGTGGTGCGAAGGTCAGGGGGAAGAGAATTCCAGAGGTGGGGAGCAGAGCAGCTGAATGCTCTACTCCCCATGGTGACGAGGCGAGCGGGGGGAGCTGAGAGTTGAGGAGCAGAAGAGGAACGAAGTGAGCGGACAGGAGTGGAGATGTGAATGAGATCAGATATGTAGGATGGAGCCAGGTTATGAAGAGCTTTGAAAGTGTTGAGCAGAATTTTGAAACTGATTCTCTGTTTAATGGGCAGCCAGTGAAGTTGTTGCAGGACGGGGGTGATGTGATGAGATGATGGAGTCCTAGTGATGACACGTGCTGCAGCATTCTGGACAAGCTGCAGGTTATGGAGGGATTTGTTGGGGAGACCAAAGAGAAGTGAGTTGAAATAATCAATCCTGGGTGTGACGAGGCTGTGGACGAGGATGGCAGTGGTGTGAGGAGTGAGAGATGGACGGAGACGGGAGATGTTACGCAGATGAAAATAAGCAGACCGGGTAATGTTGTTGATGTGAGATTGGAAAGAAAGTGTGCTGTCGAGGATGACACCCAGGCTCTTAACATGAGGAGAGGGAGTTACTGCTGAGCTGTCAATAGAGATGGAGAAACTGTTAGATCTGGAGAGAGTGTGAGGTGTGCCTACCAGGAGGACTTCAGTTTTAGAAATGTTCAATTTGAGGAAGTTGGAAGTGAACCAAGAATGGATTTCTTGGAGACAGAGGGTCAGGGAGGAAGGTGGGAGTGAAGCTGAGGGTTTGGTTGAGAGGTAGAGCTGGGTGTCATCCACGTAACAATGGAAGTTAATGTTGTGTTTACGGAAAATGTAACCTAGTGGGAGAAGATAGATGATGAACAGAAGGGGCCCCAGGACAGAGCCCTGGGGCACACCAGCAGAAACAGGAAAGATATTGGATTTAAATGACTTCAGTTGAACAAATTGTGTACGGCCAGAGAGATAGGAGGTGAACCAGGCAAGAGGAGTGTGAGTGATTCCTATAGATGACAGTCTGCTGAGGAGAGTGCTGTGGGAGATGGTGTCAAATGCTGCTGTGAGATCAAGAAGGATGAGAATGGACAATTAACCAGAGTCAGAGGCAGTGAGCAGGTCGTTTGTGATTTTCAGGAGTGCTGTTTCAGTGCTGTGGAGAGGACGGAAGCCAGATTGAAACTGTTCATAGATGTTATTACAGTACAGATCCATCAGACCAGTATAGACCCATCAGACCAGTACAGACCTGTCAAAGGACACATCAGACCTAGTACAGATCCATCAGACCCAGTACAGACCCAGTTGAGACCCAGGACAGATCCATCTCCTTATGGCTCAGCTCCCCCTGCACCACCTGTCCATCCCCTGCTCCCTCTTTCCCTCATCCCTGAGACCCTCCACCTGAGGTAGGACCTCCCTGGCTGGGTCCAGTCGGACTCTGGGTCCCCAACCCCGGGGAACCGGTTTTATCTCACCAAAGGTCTTCAGAGGCTCTCTTCACCTCCTCCTTCACCACATGGAAGACCTTACCAGGGGTCTCCTAGGGATAGCAGGACAATCAGACTCCTCCTCTACCAGCAGGAGGCGTGAGGAGAAGCAGAAAATAACTTTACTGGCACAACCAGTAGGCTTTGATCACTGGACCTCAGGGACCTGCTGGGGGTGTAGGCACTGAGAAGATCACCAATGTATGATGGTGCTTGTCCATGTAAGGCCCTAAAAACCAGAACCAGGATCTGGAAATGAACCCTGAAGTTAACTAGCAGCCAGTGAAGCTGGAAGAGGAGCGGGGTGACGTAGGTGTGTTTGGGCCTTATCAGTCATTTTCTTGTCCCCAGCTTTGTGTTTTAGATTTGTTGCTGTGTATCATCCATCCATCCATCCATCCATCCATCCATCCATCCATCCATCCATCCATCCATCCATCCATCCATCCATCCATCCATCCATCCATCCATCCATCCATCCATCCATCCATCCATCCATCCATCCATCCTGTTCCTCTTATCCGGAGTCGGGTCGCGGGGGCAGCAGCCTGAGCAGAGAGGCCCAGACTTCCCTCTCTCCAGCCACTTGGGCCAGCTCCGGGGGAATCCCAAGGCGTTCCCTGACCAGCTGAGAGGCATAGTCCCTCCAGTGTGTCCTGGGTCTTCCTTTGGGTCTCCTCCCGGTTGGACGTGCCCAGGAAACCTCACCAGGGAGGCGTCCAGGAGGCATCCTAACCAGATGCCCGAGCCACCTCAACTGGCTCCTCTCGATGTGGAGGAGCAGCGGGTCTACTCCGAGCCCCTCCCAGATGACCGAGCTTCTCACCCTATCTCTAAGGGAGAGCCCAGATACCCTGCGGAGAAAACTCACTTCCGCCGCTTGTATCCATGATCTCGTTCTTTCGGTCACTACCCAAAGCTCGTGACCATAGGTGAGGGTAGGAACGTAGATCGACCGGTAAATTGAGAGCTTCGTGTTCCAGCCCATCTCTCTCTTCACCACGACAGACCGGTACAACGCCCCCATCACTGCAGACGCAGCACCAATCCGTCTATCGATCTCACGCTCCACCCTTCCCTCACTCGTGAACAAGACCCCGAGATACTTAAACTCCTCCACTTGGGGCAGGACCTCGTCCCTGACCTGGAGAAGGCATTCTACCCTTTTCCGACTGAAGACCATGGTCTGACATTTAGAGGAGCTGCGGGTCAGCTCGGGCTCAGACTTCTGCAAGTTTCACCATTTTGGAAGAGCTGAGCAAAAGCAGATTAGAAAATGCTTTTAATCCTGTGGCGGTGGCGTTTGTTTCTGCTGCTGGTTGTATTCCTGAGATTACCTGGATTAGTGTCTGCATCCTGCAGGAGCCTCAGGAACCGGACTGGTTCTGGACTAGGGTTCCTACTCGGTCCCTGCTTTTTCCACGAGTTTGTCTCCACAGCTCCCAGCTGCTGGTTTAAGTTTCACTTTAGGCTGTAATTAGCTTCATCCTAAACCTAACAAGTTGTTTTCAACTCAGCTGTCAGATAAAGGCTGTTTCCTGTTTCCTGTCAGAACAGCTGAAAACACACAGGCTGGTCTCACAGACGTTCCCAGAAAAACTGAATCCTTTTGTGATCAGACAAGAACAATCCAGTTAATTTAGTCCGTCTAGAGCTTCGGTTTGACCTTTCACCTCTCAGAATAATCCCTACTGACCCCCACCACCGCCGTCTGCTCAGCAATGCACAAACAACAACAAGCAGACAGCTTTCTGTTCCCAACCCTGCTGCTCATCCAGGTTTAATGATTAGCAAACATCAAACACAAGGCAATGAAAATAACAACAGTAATAATAATATTTTAACAACAACAATAGGGATGATATAACAGTAATAAGATGGAGGACATCAGCTAAAGCATTTTAAGTAAAAGCTCAGAAGCAGAAACATAAAGCAAACTTCTGTTCTGACATGATTTATTTCCTGGTTCTAAACTGGAAATAGCTTTTAAAGATATCATCTGGTGGTCGAGTTATCTGAAGGTAAACTTTAAAACTCCACCAGCTGTTAAAACCCTCACAAATCAGCTTTTTATTGGCATCTATTATTTAACACTACATATGCATACATCGTCTCATCGTTTATCTCCCTGGCGTCCATTTTTAAAAGTAAACAACTCCTAAGAGAGCAACAACCTTCCTGTCTGGTCACCCTGCTAAGGTCCCAGAAGCTCCATGCGTTTCCTTCATGGTGACACAAACATCTCCGTGAACATCCATGAGCGTGTGAGGACGAGCCCAGACCCAGAACACGTTACAGAACAACTAGAACTCTGGTTCTGCTCTGATCGGGTCACTCAGGACCTCCGTCAGGACACACCAGAACTACAGCGTTGGATGATTTTACTGATGTGTTTTTAGAGAGACGTGTTTCCGTTTCCAGTTACAGGCCGACCCAAAGCACCCAGAACTTTGCTCAGAAATTCTTTATTTTGCTGATGATGAAACATTTTCTGGATCAAAATCCTGAAATGATTAATATTTATCAATCCTTTTAATCAAACACAAAAGCACACCAAGTGTTACTTTATTAAACATTCTAATATTTCTGCTTCAGAAGCTTCAGGTCCGCGGGTCAGAACCACAGCAACTGGACTAGAGGGTTCACCTGCTAGCCCCATGAGGAGGTGAGTTTTCTGTTGGTCATAAAGACGAGCGTTTCCTAGAATGAGAATTCCTGGCTGTGTGAGGTTTCTGAGTCCTTCTCAGACACAAAGCGGCAAACAGACGGGGCTTAATGCTCTGCATCACTTCTGAGGCATGGCTGGAGCTTCCAGGTCCCTCTCCAGGGTGGCTCCTGCTCTGTGGCAGAGAGGAGACCCAAGCATGCTGAGCCAAAGGCTCTGCAGGCTCTGATTTCAGTTTGCTTTTCCACCTAGCTGAGGTGTGAGTTTTAATTCCAGGGACCGCTTCGCTGATTCCTAGCTTCAGTGTGTGAGAATGAGACGAGCTCCAGGGGAGGTCTTCATGGGTCCATCCTGCTGCTGGGACCTCCACTTTGGCTCAGTTTCTTTAAATTCAGCAGTAAGGGTCAAAGGTCATGACAGCTCTGCTCAGGTTGATACAGTTTCATCTGAACAAAACCCAAGATAGGAGATGGTTACCCACGATGCACTGCAGTAGAGCCCTGTGCTTTCTATCCATCCATCCTCCAGCGTGTCCTGGGTCTTCCTTTAGGTGTCCTCCTGGTTGGACATGTCCAGAAAACCTCACTAGGGAGGCATCCAGGAGGCATCCTAACCAGATGCCCGAGCCACCTCAACAAGCTTCTCTTGAGAGCCTCATCAAGTCCCACCCCCTGTCTGCGTCCCGCCTCCACCTGCAGACACATACGTGATAAAAACTCGTACTTCACGATGAAATGCGCCTTTAAAATGGTAAATGGTCTGTATTTGTATAGCGCCTTGTTAGGGTTCTACAACCCCCCAAGGCGCTTCACAACACAGTCATCCACACACTCACACGCTGGTGGGGATGAGCTACAATGTAGCTACAGCTGCCCTGGGGTGCACTGACAGAGGCGGGGCCTGCACTACACAGGCACCGCCGGTCCCTCCAACCACCACCAGCAGGCAAGGCGGGTTAAGTGTCTTGCCCAAGGACACAACGACAGCGACAGACTGAGTGGGACGTGAACCTGCGACCTTCTGATTGCAAGAGTGTTTTATTTCAGATGAACACGCTTTTAGATCAGATTTTCTGTCCTTTCATTTCTAACCCAGCTTAGGTCTTGGTGTCATAGTTGATTCAGCCCTGAGCTTCACTGGTCACATTAAGTTAAAGTTAAAGTCCCAAGTCATCATCACACAATGGTGAAATTACATCCCCATGGTGGGGAGCGGTGAGCTGCAGCTGTGGCTGCGCTCGGGAACTATTTGGTGGTTTAACCCCCCAATCCAACCCCTTAGTGCCGAGTGTCAAGCGAGGAGGCATTGGGTCCCATTTTTTTCAAAGTCTTTGGTATGACCCGACCGGGAATCGAACCCTGATCTCCCAGTCCCGGGGCGGACACTCTACCACTAGGCCACCGGAGCTGGTTATAACAGATCAGCGTTTTATCATCTTCATCAAACAGCAAGACCCAGAGGTCTCATGTCCAGACCAGACCTAGAGAAACTCATTCATGCGTTCATCTCCAGCAGGCTGGACTACTGCAACGGTCTTCTGGCTGCTCTGTGAAGCAACTGCAGCTTCTTCAGAATGCTGCTGCTAGAGTCTTAACCAGAACCAAGAGGACCGAGCACATCACTCCTGTTCTTAGATCTCTACACTGGTTACCAGTAAACTACAGAATCCATTCCAAAGTGCTTCTACTAGTTTATAAATCACTCAATGGCATGGGGCCAAAATACCTGCTGGATCTCCTTCCAGTATCTCCACCCAGCAGGGCTCTGAGATCCTTAGGAAGCAGGCAGCTGGTAGAACCGGGTCAGAACCAAACAGGGTGGAGCTGCTTTTAGCTACTATGCTGCACACAGATGGAATCAGCTTCCTCATGACCTCAGATGAGCCCCAGCTCTAGAAACTTTCATGTGTTCATCAGCCTTTGAGTGAATGTTTCTGATGCTGTACCTTCTGCGCTGGAACTGCTCAGCCTTTAACTTTTATCTGATTCTTAAATCTCAATTTAATTTGATCTAAATGAATTTGTGTATTTTAATTTTGCTGTCACGTTGATTTTGCTGTTCTTGTCCCTGGAAAGCACACCGAACTGCCTCTGTGTGTGAAATGTGCTATACAAATAAAGCTGCCTTTCTTCGCCTTCATCACCCGGCCGGGCTGTTCGTTCCACCCAACAGAAGATCTTAGAACCAGAAGGCTCAGCCATCAGCACGGTGGTGGAGTTCTGATGGTTTGGGCTGGTTCTGACCCAGCAGTCCAGCACCAACTCCTCTGGAGACCAAAATCATCTAGACTCTGATGTGACACCTTATGTCTGAACCTCCAGAAGACCAAAACTCCTTCAGAACCACGAGTGACTGATGCTGTTCTACTGAGAGTTTCTGGTTCTGGAGGGGTTTTGGACCAAATGTTTCTGTTTCCACTGGTTTATAACTTTGGTGTGAGGTTCTGGTTCTGGTTTGAAATGAAAGAATTAACGGTCTCCTCCTCTCCCTCTGAAGAGACTTAGAACCATCACAACCTCGCTGCTTGGCCCACTTTCCCACCAGAGAAGATTTATTTTAATTTCCTTGACTTTCGGAATCTGAGAAAGGTTCCGACTTTATCAGCTGCTTCAGCCGGTCCCAGTTCGACCCGGTCCGGCTCAGGGGGGTGGAAATCAGGCCAGAGTGTGCCTGCAGTAATTATGAGTTCAGATGTGAGGAGGAAACATAATGAGACATTTTCTGTGACTGAGGAAGAACAGAACAATTCCGTCTGATCGGATTAGAAACAATCGTCATGGTGACAAAAACAGAAACTCTGAAGGCTCCAGTTTGGCCAAAGTGTCGCTGCATTAATATTCAGCGTCACTGTCAACATTTCACATTAAGCTGTGTGGTAATTCATGCAGTGTTGCTGAAACAGGAAGCAGCTCCCATTGTTTTCCAGTCTGACTCAAACCTCCACGAGGGAAGGCCAGGAACGAGTGTCGGAGCTCTCGGGAAAGAAAAGAGACCTTTTCAGACTTTTTGCCCATTTCTGACACTTTTATGCAGATTTATGGACTCAGAGATGTTTTTCCCATCACACACTGACGTCTCAGTGCTGCATGCTAATGTTCAGAACATCAGGAGCGATCTATCTTTGGGACGAATCAGAAGTCCTGTTCTCACCAAGCTTCACTTCTCTGCTTTCGTCTTTAAGGTCAATTCATCAAAACAAATTTAAAGTTTTATTCCTCTCGTGTTTCCTGGACCCTCCTGGACCTGCATCATGGATTAGATCATATGTGGAGGTTTAGAGGGAATCAGAACATCATCAGATCTCCTGCTGCTAATAAACATGTTTTAATGAGAGGAGACCATTAAGTGTGATTAATTAAAAGAAGTCTCTTTAGCAGTCTTCCCTGTCCCGATGAGACCTAACAAAACCTGACGAGTCTAGATGAGACCTGACGAGACCTGATGAGACCTAACAAAACCTGACGAGCCCAGATGAGACCTGATGAGACCTGATGAGACCTGATGAGACCTGACGAGACCTGACGAGACCTAACGAAACCTGACAGGCCCAGATGAGACCTGACGAGACCTGATGAGACCTGATGAGACCTGACGAGGCCTGATGAGACCTAACGAAACCTGACAAGCCCAGATGAGACCTGACGAGACCTGATGAGACCTGACGAGACCTGATGAGACCTAACGAAACCTGACGAGACCTGACGAGACCTGATGAGACCTGATGAGACCTGACGAGACCTGACGAGCCCAGATGAGACCTGACGAGACCTATTGAGACCTGACGAGACCTGATGAGACCTGATGAGACCTGACGAGACCTGATGGGACCTGATGAGACCTGACGAGACCTGATGAGACCTGGATGTAGAAGATATCTCATCATCCTGACTTTGCTCCTGAGCAGGAATTGGTGAACAAAAGCTCTTGTTGTGGTGTCACCTCCACGAGTTCATCAGGAACTAATTTCTGTGTTTTATAACGCTGAAGCAGTGGTGGAGTCCTGTCTGCTGTCTGATTGGGGAGACACGGGTGACACGGGGGACACGGGAGATGTTTATCATGTGAGTGAGTGGATATTAAATGTGACCCAGTGAAGCGCAGATGCTGTCGATGGATTCAGAGATGAACTCCAGAGAGCGACCTCTCTCTCTCTCTCTCGCTCTCTCTCTGTCTGTCGGTCTCATGCTGCCATCACCTGGTTCAAGCCCTCACCTAGCTGTGTCAGCGTATGCGGACGATGTGAATGTTTTTATCCATGATCAGCAGGATGTTCAGGAACTAAGATGTAGTTGAGTTTTATACGAGAAGGCTTCTTCAGCCAGTTAACTGGGACAAGAGTGAGGCATGTCTAGTGGGGGAGTGGGACAGTAGTAATGTACCGCCTCTGCTTGGAGGGTTGAGGTGGGATAAAGGAGGCATAAAAACGTTAGGAGTGTACCTCGGTAGTGACGGTTTTCAACAGCGGAACTGGGAGGGGGTGCTGGACAGAGTTCAGGCTAAGTTGTCTAAATGGAAATGGCTGCTGCCCCAGCTGTTCTACAGGGGGAGAGTTCTGATAGCGAACAACCTGGTCGCCTCGTTTCTATGGCACAGACTGATTGTGTTGCCTCCACCACTGGGTCTGCTGGAGGGCGTTCAGAAGCTGCTGGTGAACGTTTTCTGGTCGGGTCACCACTGGATCAGAGCCTCAGCTCTTTGCCTACCTGTGGCAGAGGGAGGACAAGGACTGATAGACCAGGGCCCTCATTTATCAAACGTTGGTAGAAACGTTCCTATATTCCCTCCTACGGATGAAATTTAGAATGTGTGTACGAACAGTCAATGTCCTGATTTATGAAACATGCGGTGGCCTCTCGTACGCACGTTCCTCCGCAATCGTCTGATGATAAATCCCACCTGTGCGCATTCAGGCGCGCGTGTCCATGTACCGTCATTTACATACAGAAACGCCCTCAATTAACCATATTTGGTCACACTACGCCCTCAGCTCGGAGGGGATTCCCTGGGTTCTTCCCGGAAAAAAAAAGAAAAACTTTATTGACAGCGAGATCGAAACACCGGACACTTGACAACGCGTGAATGATCGGGGAGCAGAGGAGGTTCTGGAGGTTGTTTTATTTGTAAAATTGAATCTGGACTGGAATCGGATCAGTGCTGCGCTCACGGAAGAGCCGTTCCCTCTGGAGTGCTCTCTGCTCTGCTAAATCCTCCAATAATAATAATAACAATAAGAAACGATCTTTTATATAGCGCATCTCACAAAAAATCACGAGGCGCTTCACAAGGACAAAATAATTAAATTAAATTACAACATAATAAATAAATACATTCAAAATGATTTAAAACATCATAAAATGGGAAGAGTAAACATTGTGATAACAAAATAACAGGAAATCAGCCGTTCTACAGTCAGATTCCCGTGGGTCACGGGTGTTTTAGCACCAATAATGTGACTCAGCTGTTTTTCCACCAGAATAATTATTTATTGGGTAAAATAATTAGTGGATGAGGAACACGCGTGGATCACTGAGACCTTCAGAGTTGCTGTTCTCTCGTTCTGCCACTAGATGCTGTTCCTACGCATGGTCACAGCTGTTCTTATATTTAGGAACGTTTTCACGCACAAGTACAAATTGGTAAATACCACACAATGCGTAAAATCGTTCCCACGCACGAAATACGCACAGATCTGTACGTAAGTACGGTTGATAAATGAGGCCCTGGTGTCTAGAATGGCTGCTTTCAGACTGCAGACTGCTCAGAGGCTGCTCTATGGTGAAGGACTACCCTGGTTGCCCCTAGCTCACCTTCTACTACGGAAGGCTGGTGGACTTGGCCTACACAAGCACCTGTTCTTGCTGAAACAGGATGGACCAGATTTGAAAGGACTCACACTTTTTTACTCATCAGTACTGGATGCATACAAACTGCTGACGTTTAAGCGAGCGCCTGACGTGGCACCTGGGAGGTGGTTGCTGGAAGAACCGTTGTTTGACAACAGTCTTTTCTCGACAGCTGGAATCTTAACTTCATCCACACTGAAAGCTAAGTTCACTGTGGCAGGGATCATCAAGCTTGGTCACCTGCGGAACATCTCAGCTGGAGCCCTGAGTGAGAGGGTGGATGTCAGGTCCACCAGACTGATGGACAGAGTGGTGGAGGAGGTCTGGAGGTGTTTGTCTGTGCCATTGAGAGTCTTTGTTGAGACCTGTGCTCTGTCTGACCAATGGGATGATGACTGCGAGTACCAGTTTCCCTCTCTGGAGGTTAGACCAGCTGATGGTTGGCAGGAGGAGAGTGGCGTTCTCCTGAACCTGAACACTCCTGTGTTGGGCTCCTTCCATTCTTGTGTGAAGAAGCAGCTTTATCACACTCGTGTGAAGGTTCTGAACAGGCGCTCTTTGACTGGAGTCAGAGAGTCGAGGTGGACTCAGGTGTTTGGTTCCGACTGTACCCCTAGAGGCAGGTGGAGGATCCTGTACAAGCCTCCAGTTGAAAAACGGATGGCCGACCTCCAGTGGAGGATCATACATGGAGCACTAGCCACAAACAGATACAGAGCCCACTTTGATCCCAGCACTGGGGAGGGTTGTCCCTTCTGTAATCACACGGAGACCCTGGAACATCTACTAGTGTCCTGCTCTAGGCTGTCAGGGATGTTTAGGGTTCTAGAACAGTGGGTTAGCGCTCTGGGAGAGTTTTTCACTACCTCATTATTCGTACAATGCTAAAAAAGAAACGGACATTGCTGTTAATCAACTTTCTGTTTGCAAATGCAAAACTGGCAACCTGGAAAACAAGAAAGAACAAGATGCTGGGACAGAGCTGGACTGATGTGGAGCGCAGCTTGAAAGGCCTGGTGGAAGCTCGACTGAAAATCCAACATGCTTTTAGAGCTCTGTGGGGGGTCAGGTTCTCTGTCTGCTAGAGGAGGGGGTTCCCTTAGGATCACTTTTTAAACTGTTGGTTTAATGTTCTGGTTTCTGAGGCTTTAGCAGGAAGATGAGATCTCTGTGTCGATAACGATGATTGTTGATCTGTAAAAAGTCTCTCCCCCTCTCTCTCTCCCTCTCACTCTCCCCCTCTCTCGCTTCTTCCCCCCCTCTCTTTCTCTCCCCTCTCTCTCTCCCTCTCACTCTCCCCCTCTCTCGCTTCTTCCCCCCCTCTCTTTCTCTCCCTCTCCCCCCCTCTCTTTCTCTCCCTCTCTCCCCCTCTCCCCCCTCTCTCTCCCTCTCTCCCCCTCTCTCTTTCTCCATTTACTGTGTCAAAAAGAAACAGACGCTACTGTTAATTGATTTTTTGGGCTTAACTAGAGATCTGGAACACGAGGAAGAACCAGATGTTGGGCCGGAGCTGGACTGATGTGGAGCAGGGCCTGAAGGGCCTGGATGAAGCTCACCTGAGAGTGGAACGTGCTTTTTATGAACTCACCTGTAACCTGGACACTTTCAAAGCTCAGTGGGGGTCAGGCAGGTTCTTTGTTGGTAGATGAGGCCGGTTCCCTCAGGATCAACCTTTGAGTTTGTGGTTTTAACATGTTTGTCTCGATACAGTTTTAGTGTTAAAATGAGGTATCGGTGTGTCGGAAGGATTGATGTCTGACCTGCTGTCACTCTCTCACCCCGTCACCCGGGGTGACCGAGTGAAGCCGCTCTCCCTCTGCGTGACAAGAGAGAATTAAACTGTCTGAGTAAATTGGCTCTTATTCTGAATTATTCCTGTAAAGCTCGTATTCAGGTGTAAATATGCATTAGACTGTGGAGGGAATTAAAAGAAAACATCAGCATGAATTTTTCAGTCGTGCTTCCCGTTAATAGGAATGACTTCTTTGACAGCGAGTCTGTTTAATATGCAGCTGGAGCTCATGATGGCTGCAATTATCTCTCCTCTATTGTACACCTTTAAAAATCAAATCAAATAAATCTCTGATTAGAGCCGTGTGCTGCGGGGTCGCCCCAACAACCTGAAATCCTCCACGCAGCAAAGAAGATGTTCAGAACCGGGCCTCAGAAGGTCCGGGTGGCCCTAGGAAGAGCTGCTCTCGTCTGACTTCAACAGAGAAACTTCAGTTCCAACAAAAATAGATTTTCCTTTAGTCCAAATAAACGTGGCTGGAGGGGAATGTTAGGATTCTTCTGGAACGTAACTGGGACAAAAACAAACGCCCTGATATCTGAACGTGTCGTCGCTCATTTAAAGTCTGATAAACGCTTAATGTTTGCATCAGATCAATGGCTTCCAGTCATTTGAATCAGCTGGAAAACTAAAAAAGCTGAAAGAATATAAACTATTTTAATTTCATTGCTGGAATGTCCTGAAGAAGCAGAACGGGTTGTTGCTAAAATAGCTGAAAAACTGCACAAAAACCAGCGTTTAAAGACTAAAACTCAAATCGTTTTTAGTTCAGGACACTAGTTTGGGTTAAAGATGATAAGTGCTCCTCAGCGTGACCTCCACACGGGTCAGGAGAAACGCCTCCAGCTGTTCCTCCTCCTGATCTTCAGGGAGAAGCTCCTCTTCCGCTCTGAACCTGTCAGAGAGACAAATGGCTGCTCCTCCGGGATAAAAAGCAGGAGGTAAATGTAGACATAACCTCTGGTCTGGTTTCAGTCCACCTTCTGCCACCTGGAACAACCCACTGACTCCTCTCTCCTGCAGGAGCCTCAGAGCAAACGGTTTCTGCTCCAGAAGGAGGAAGTTCCTGAGTCGATAATGACCACAGAGAGGACAAATGTTTTCCCTCCATCAGCAGATTCTCTTTGATGGGCCTTTAGCTCTGCAGGAGCTTTTGTCTCCTCACATTTTCCTCTGCAGATGAGCTTCAGGTGAAAACACGTCTGCAGGCCTACAGAGCATGCTCATTACGGTCCACACGCTCAGCTGAGACTTCTCATTGTCTCCCTTTTGTCTCGTCTTCATGCTGAATTAAAAGCTGCTCGGAGACGAAACGTAACGCTGCAGCCGGAGGTTTCTCTAAAAGCAGCAGATTCAGGTCCAACGTAAGTCCACAGGGAGACACAGAGGGACGTGAGGGGTGGACAGGAAACACCAACAGCAGCTAGGAGACCTGAGGCCTATTGCACAACATTAGGATAAGGGATTAAGTCAGGATATCTCAGCTCAACTGTGATCCGGGGACACAAAAACGGGATAGGGCAGTAGGATCTGTTATGATCTAGGTTACCATGGAGATTTATTCTGTGGCGCTAGCCGGCTCCAGACCAGGCTAAGCTCCAGGGGCCTCATTTATCAACCGTACTTACGTACAGATCTGTGCGTATTTCGTGCGTGGGAACGATTTTACGCATTGTGTGGTATTTACCAATTTGTACTTGTGCGTGAAAACGTTCCTAAATATGAGAACAGCTGTGACCGTGCGTAGGAACAGCATCTAGTGGCAGAACGAGGGAACAGCCATTCTGAAGGTCTCAGTGATCCACGCGTGTTCCTCATCCACTAATTATTTTACCCAATAAATAAATATTATGGTGGATAAACAGCTGAGTCACATTATTGGTGCTAAAACACCCGTGACCCACGGGAATCTGACTGTAGAACGGCTGATTTCGTGTTATTTTGTAATCACAATGTTTACTCTTCCCATTTTATGATGTTTTAAATCATTTTGAATTTATTTATTTATTATGTTTTAATTTAATTATTTTGTCCTTGTGAAGCGCCTCGTGATGTTGCTTGAGATGCACTATATAAAAGATCGTTTCTTATTCTTATTATTATTTTTGGAGGGTTTATCAGAGCAGAGTGCACTCCAGAGGGAACGGCTCTTCCGTGAGCGCAGCACTGATCCGATTCCAGTCCAGGTTCTATTTTACAAATAAAACAACCTCCAGAACCTCCTCTGCTCCCCGATCACACACGCGTTGTCATGGTAACCAGACTGATGACAGCTCAGGAGAGGCTGCAGTGTCAGACATTTCCAAATAAAACTAACTCCAAACAGAACGACTTCCTACATGTAAACAACAACCCATTACTAAATGATTTATTTATTTCAGACGGGGACCTCTCCTCTGTCCCGACCACGTTTACAACCTCCAAAACTTGTTTGGTTCTTTTGCACTTCAGCAGCCAGCACTTCGGTCTCGCTGTCAATAAAGCTTTTCTTTTTTTCCGGGAAGAACCCAGGGAATCCCCTCCCAAACTGAGGACGTGGTGTGACCAAATATGGTTAATTGAGGGCGTTTCTGTACGTAAATGACGGTAAACTGGCACGAGCACCTGCAAGCGCACAGGTGGGATTTATCATCAGGCGATTGCGGAGGAACGTGCGTACGAGAGGCCACCGCATGTTTCATAAATCAGGATTTTTACTGTTCGTACACACATTCTAAATTTCATCTGTAGGAGGGAATATAGGAACGTTTTTATGAACGTTTGATAAATGAGGCCCCTGGATCTTTGGAATCTCATCCCTCATTTCAGTCGGCAGCAGTGGTGGCCAACTTTCAAGGAGAAATAAACACGTGTAACAGCACCTTGCCGCTGTGTCATCTGTAGAAGTTCTAAATAAACTTTATTATTTTGTTTCGTGGCCCAAAGGGACGATAAATTATGTTGAATTCAGAGAATTGGGAAGAAGCTTTGGTTTACTTTAAAAACACCCTTGGCAGTTTTGGCTTGTTTTAGCACCCCCTAGTGTCCGTTAGTGAAACCAAAAGCTAAACTTCTCTCCTGGCTGTGCGTTGGTCTTTTTAACACCTTAATCTAACAGCTGAAACGTCTCCTCAGCCTTCATTAGTGTCTACAGGAGCGGTTCATCACTAAATCAAACACATCAGCTGTGTTCATGATCTAAAACATGCAGGAAACATGCTGGAAGCAGACTGCAGCACCAGGCATGTCAGCTCCACTTTACTAAGTCCAACAGGGACCGGACCGCCACTCTGAAGTTGCAAGTGTGCTATTCTGGCCACAGAGGGCATAGGCTTTAAATTACAGTGGATGGTTTTCTTGTTTGCCTTGTCTGCTCCTCCTCAGACACAAATGGACATCAGGACATAACACAAGTCAAAATGTCCCCAAAGGACAGGTTATTGAAAAGGGTTAAAGTTAGCGGGTTAGTGAAGGAGCTCCATCACCTAGGTAGGCTATCATTACAATCTGGTTCAGTCCACAGCCTCCTGCTGGTGTTGTTATTATTATTATTATTAATATTATTATAATTTTTATTATAAGCATTACTATTATTATTATAATTATTATTATCATTATTAATATTATTATTATTATTATTAGCATATTATTATTATTATTACTATTATTATTAGCATAATAATAATAATAATAATAATAATTATTATTATTATTATTATTAGCATTAGCATTAGCATTAGCATTATTATTATTATTATTAGCATTAGCATTAGCATTATTATTATTGTTATCATTATTATTATTATTATTATTAGCATTATTATTATTATTACTATTATAATTAGCATAATTATTATTAGCATTAGCATTATTATTATTATTAGCATTAGCATTATTATTATTATTATTAGTAGTAGTATTAGCATTAGCATTATTATTATTATTATTATTAGCATTAGCATTATCATTATTATTATTATTATTAGCATTATTATTATTATTATCATTATTATTATTATTATTAGCATTAGCATTATTATTATTATTAGCATTAGCATTATTATTATTATTATTATTAGCATTATTATTATTATTACTATTATAATTAGCATAATTATTATTAGCATTAGCATTATTATTATTATTAGCATTATTATTATTATTAGCATTAGCATTATTATTATTATTATTATTAGTATTAGCATTAGCATTATTATTATTATTATTATTAGCATTAGCATTATCATTATTATTATTATTATTAGCATTATTATTATTATTATTAGCATTATTATTATTATTAGCATTAGCATTATTATTATTATTATTATTATTATTAGCATTATTATTATTAGCAAGAATCAAATAATCATCCAAAAGTTTATTGGAAGTTTAGGATTTTTTAAATGCTTTAGTATTTTCTGAGCTTTCAGAGCTTGGTTCATCCTCCAACACATGTATATCGCTGCGTTTCCCACCAGCAGGAATCTGATGGGTGGACCTGCTTTGTGCAACCTGGATCTAACGATGGAGACCAGAATGTCACACCTTCAGACAATGTTCCAGCCTCTTGGTGCTCCTCCTTCTGTAATTTCCTGTTTGTGTCTCTGCTGCTTCCGTCAGTACAATCCAATAAAGCTGCTATGAAGCCATAAAAATGGATCCAGGAGCATCCCCAGAGCTCCAGTAAACTCTCCCCTGCTCTCAGTCTGATTTCACATAATTCAATTAGTAAACTACGTTTACAAACTCCAGAACGCAGCCCAAAAATCCCCCCCAGCTAGTGCTGGAAATTTGAATAAATCCCATTAAGAGATAAGTGAGGAGTGTTTGCAGCATCATCA
>SSNS01000149.1:641803-649303 GCA_006937985.1 Aphyosemion australe | reverse complement strand
GCTCCACAAGGCTCCATGAGGCTCCACGAGGCTCCATGAGGCTCCATGAGGCTCCACGAGGCTGCATGAGGCTGCATGAGGCTCTGTGAAGTGTTCCTTTCCACATTGATGGTCATTTTCTGTTTCTGCATGGTGACTAAAACTGTAACACTTGGATGAGTTTAAACCTGACTGGTGTCTGACTTATTTTATTTATTTATTGACTTATGTTTTATGAGGATAAAACCGCTTGAGATGCACCATCTCGTTTTCGAGCGGGTCCTCTTTCATTACAAGAAATAAAAAGAAAGATAACAGAGTCAATGTATATATAACAAATCTAGAGTGTTAAAAAATTATAATAGTAATAAATATAATGATAATATTACATAATAATAATAATAATAATAATAATAATAATAATAGTAAATGAAAAAATAAATAAATAAAAAGCCTGCATGGAGTAGTCCAGATATACATATCCTCACATTGAATTTCCAAATATACAAAGTGTATGCAACTAAAGGTGACAAGATTAGTATTTATACTTAGGGACTGATTAGGTCATTAAGTAAAGAGGCAAAACATTTACAAGTGTGCATCACATGTTCTAAAGCTAAATTACTGAATAAACCAAATGATGAAAAGACCTTAAATCTGCAGGTAATTTATTCCAGTCCCATGGAGCTTCAACACAGAGGGAGCATCTCCTGCTTCTTTTCTGAACCGTGGAATAACAAAAGAAAGTTGATCCGTGAATCGAGTGGAATATGAAGAATTAATGGGTACTAACATTGGTTTCAAATAGGATGGAAAATTAAAATAAATACATTTGAAAATAAATATCACCCAATGAAAGTGACGTCTAGCTTCCAAGGAGGGCCAAGATAGGCGTTCATACATATAACAATGGTGGGTATTAAAAGGACAACGCAAAACAAAGCGACATAAACTATTATAAACAGTGACTGAAGACTCGCAGTCGTGGAATTTTGATAAAGTATATCAGCGTAGTCAAAAATAGTAAGTAAATTTTATTTGTATAGCACTTATCACAGAAAAAGAATCAAAGTGCTTCACAAAGATCAACAAAACACAAGATAGTCATCATAAAATGATCTTAAAACAAAACAACAGAATATCATAAAATCATTAAAAATCAGAAAACAGAAAGTCATAAAATTATAAAAATGATAAAACAAATGAAAGATTATTATAAATACAAGTTAAAAAAAAACAAATAAAACATAAGAGATTTAAGTAAAAGCAGTTTTAAACAAAAGGGTCTTCAGCTGCTTTCTAAAGGTGTCCAGACTGTCAGTAACACGTAAGGATAAAGGAAGTTCATTCCAGAGTCGGGGTGCAACAGCCTGGAAAGAGCGATCACCTCGACTTTTATATCTGGTCTTTGGAACTTCTAGGAGGTTCTGGTTGGTGGACCTGAGGGCTCGGGTTGGAGCATCCATCCATCCATCCATTGTCTTCCGCTTATCCGGAGTCGGGTCGCGGGGGCAGCAGCCTAAGGAGGGAAGCCCAGACCTCCCTCTCCCCAGCCACTTGGGCCAGCTCCTCCGGGGGAATCCCAAGGCGTTCCCAGGCCAGCCGAGAGACATAATCTCTCCAGCGTGTCCTGGGTCTTCCTTTGGGTCTCCTCCCGGTTGGACGTGCCCGGAAAACCTCACCAGGGAGGCGTCCAGGAGGCATCCTAATCAGATGCCCGAGCCACCTCAACTGGCTCCTCTCAATGTGGAGGAGCAGCGGGTCTACTCTGAGCCCCTCCCGGATGACCGAGCTTCTCACCCTATCTCCAAGGGAGAGTCCAGCCACCCTGCGAAGAAAACTCATTTCGGCCGCTTGTATTCGCGATCTCGTTCTTTCGGTCACTACCCAAAGCTCGTGACCATAGGTGAGGGTAGGAACGTAGATCGACCGGTAAATTGAGAGCTGAGCCTTTCGGCTCAGCTCTCTCTTCACCACGACAGACCGGTACAACGCCCGCATCACTGCAGACGCAGCACCAATCCGCCTATCCATCTCTTGCTCCACCCTTCCCTCACTCGTGAACAAGACCCCGAGATACTTAAACTCCTCCACTTGGGGCAGGACCTCGTCCCTGACCTGGAGAAGGCATTCTACCCTTTTCCGACTCCAGACCATGGTCTCGGATTTAGAGGAGCTGATTCTCATCCCAGCTGCTTCACACCCGGCTGCGAACTGCTCCAGCGAAAGCCGGAGATCACGTTCTGACGAAGCCAACAGGACCACATCATCTGCAAAAAGCAGAGACCTGATCCTTAGGCCACCAAAACGGATCCCCTCACCACCTTGACTGCACCTAGAAATTCTGTCCATAAAAGTTATGAACAGAATCGGTGACAAAGGGCAGCCTTGGCGGAGTCCAACTCTCACCGGAAACAAGCCCGACTTACTGCCGGCAATGCGGACCAAGCTCTGACACTGGTCGTACAGGGACCTAACAGCCCGTATCAAAGCGTATTGACTCGGGTTGGAGCATAAGGCTTTAACAGTTCAGTAACATAAGGAGGAGCTTGGCCATGTAGAGCCCTGTATGTTATAGTAAGGATCCTAAATTGAATTCTAAAGTTAATGGGTAACCAGTGCAGAGACATCAGAATAGGAGTGATGTGAGCTCTTCTGTTTGCTCCAGTTAGGAGCCTCGCTGCAGAGTTCTGGACCAACTGAAGGCGGTCAAGGGCTTTTTTGTTAAAACATGTGAAAAGTGTGTTACAGTAATCTAGACGGGAGGAGATAAAGGCATGGAGAACCATTTCAAGCTCATGTTTTGACACCAACCTTCGTAGTTTGGAGATATTTCTCAAATGATAAAAACAGTTTCTGACCAGCGTTTTTGAGTGGCCTTCAAGAGACATTGATTGGTCAAAAACACCCAAATTTCTCAAGTTTGACTTGACGGCAGAAGCTAAATGACCAAGTTGTTGACTAATCAGAGGAGCCATGCTCTCAGGGGCAATGATCAGACATTCAGTCTTTTCAGAGTTTAACTGAAGGAAGTTATCTTCTAGCCAGCTAGTGATCGCTGATAGACACTCTAGTAGTTCAGCCAGTTTATAGAACTCAGAATCCTTAAAGGAGCAGTACAGCTGAATGTCATCTGCATAAAGGTGATAAGAGACATCATGAAAAGCATCAATCATCTGTCCAAGAGGGTGTATAGGAAACAGAAGCTGAGTTACAATATGCTTCCTCACTGTCAGATCAGAACTACTAATTGATTGACATAAAGATTTCAGACATGTGACTTTGTAACAACGTTTTTGAATAGGAATTCTAAAAGACAAATCTGGCTCCAACCAAACCCCCAAATATTTGATATTCTCAGCGGTTTTGTTTTGAGTGGGACCAGATGATTTGGACCTCAGGGCTTCTCTGTCCTCTGGAGGCTGCAGATGCAGGACGTGCTGCTTGTGTGAAGGACGCTAGTTGTTCCTGTTTGATGAGAGGCTGATGCCCGTGGAGAGAACCTGTGTGCTGCAGCAGGTTACAGGACCGGTTTATTCATGAAGCACGTTCCAGCAACAGGGCCTACCTGAACAAGAGTGTAAGGGGATATAAAACCACTCAAAGCAGTGCCTTCAGAAGTTAAAAGGCCGGTGTCGGTACCGGATCTGCTCGGGTTCCAGATCGGCTCGGGGTCCTGCGCCTGCCGATGACGTCACACTAGATGATTGGCTGAACGTAAGACTTACAGAAGTTACGATACCACGTTCATAAAAGTTACGGTAGCACGTTGACAATGAAGATTTTGATTGGTTTGAACAAAATTGCGGTTGTAGTCCTTGGGTTGTAGTCCTGTAGTCCAAAAACAAACACTTTTCGGGAAAAATATTTTTGTTTTGCCAAAGGAAACGTAAAATAAAAGCAAAAATACCAATTGATAAACAGAGATCCTCAGCAGCTCTTGATTTTGATGAAAAGGGGCAAAATAAAAACAAAATAACTTTATTGAACAAATATCAAGCAACATTTTGAATGAATGAATGGATTTTAAAACTAACAAAATATACAGAATTCCACATAAAAACAGAAATGGTTGCTAATTCTGTAAATACATTTACAATTTTTCACATATAAAAAACTGTTGTGCTTTTTAGAAGTCTGGTGTTGGTTTTAGTTTCACATTCTTTACAAAACTACGACAATATGGTGTTTTAATAACAAATTACAGCTATAAAGCAAAAATTTAGGCGGTAAGAAACAAGAATTTATTAACAAAACTGCTAAACACTTTCCAAAACTTATGTGTGAAAGCCGAGTGGATTTGCCGTAGTTTGACGTCATCATCGGCAGGTGAAGGACCCCGAGCCAATCTGGCACCCGAGCAGATCTGGTACCGACACCGGTAGGAACAAAGCAAAGGCATGGGGGGAGCACAGCCACGGATTTAACACCAAATAAGAAAACGTTCTCTGAAACCAGGGATGCGGACCCCAAACATTCCCGTTAGTTTCGTTTCCGAGCGGAACGCCCGGACAGCTGACTGTCGGGTCACAAAGACCTTCCTGAGAGTCAGAAAGTGAAACAGACGGTTCTGATTGGTTGGGTCCTCGTTAGGAATATGAATGAGCTGTTTAGAGATGAAGTGATCTTTGATTTGACTCTGAGTAATTTCTCTGATTGAGTCTGGAGGTTCGACTCGTTTAAAGGTCACTTTTAATCTGTCTGAGCTCTGAGAAGGCTCTCTGACTTGTTGCACGTCGGCTCTCTCTAGATGTGAGACGCCAGGAAACCTCGACCTGCAAACTCAAACCTGAGTGGGAATAAATTACAGCCGTGGCTTCCTGTGTGTGTCTGAAAGCTGCTTGACATTTTCTCTTCAAACTGTTTTCAGCAAATCGTCACTTTAACTCACAGCCAGACGACTTTTTAAATGAATGATCTGTAATCCACAGGAGTGGAGAGGAGGGTCGGAGGATAATTAGACTTTATTCCTGCATCACGAGAGGCTCTGCAGCTCGGAGGCTGCAGGACCTTCCAGTTAAGATACGTCAACCTGATCAGATGAAACCTAACAAAAACAAACCGCCGTGAAGGAAGGAACCTGGATCAGCTCACAAAGCTTTGTGTGCAGCTCTAAAGGTAATAAAACCAGGCGTGTTGAAGCAGGGAAACCTCTAAAACGTGCCGGACCAGGGTTCCCTACCCTGAGCTAGGATCAGGATTTAATACATGCAGCTGTTTTGTAACATGAAACTTTGCAGAAGAAAAATCAATGTGCACGTTTCAACCCACACCTCTCTAAACACACACCCCTTTGCCCCTTTGAATAACAAAGTTGGGGCCCTCCTCGCGCTTGATCGCTCTCAGACATTGTGTTACGTGTTGGGAATGGAGGCAGGGCTGCTTCAGACCCTGGCACGCTGCAGCAACGCTTTCCGGTTAAAAACCCAGGAAGTGTGAAGAAGGTCTAAACACCTCTATTTTAAAAGTGCACGACTGAGAAAAACCTGACTTGCCGATTTGAACTAAAAGCAGATCACGTCAATGTTTCAGTTACTGAGAAAACCAACATGAATACTCATGAAACCGCAGTTTCAACATGAGGTCATGTTCTCAAGTATGAATGAACAGATTTGCTGATTGTTCCTTTAGACTCATTTTTCTACCGCTGAAAACAAAGTTCTGCCACACAGAAGGTTTTATTTTAAACGTCACAGAGTAAAATGTGGTTAAGCCAGCAGGGCAGCCTGGTTCCCTCTACAGCGATACTCCACCTGTTCTGTTTTGGGTGTCAGAGACGTGGCGCCTCCTGGGGAAAATGTCCCACCGTGTACTTTAAACATTTCTGAAACTCTCTGAGCTCCACAGACCTTCAGCCTCACAACCTTCCATTGTCTCGTCTCGTTGTTGTCTTCCGTCTGTTTGAGGTCATCTGGTTTTTGTTGTGAACCAGCAGGACTATGTGACCTTTGACCTTTCTGATGGAACTCCTCGCCTTCACAAACGTCCTCAAGAGACCCTTCCTCTGATCTCAGCCCCCGAGCAGCGCTTGCTGCAGGACTCAGGTGCGCTCAGCTCAGGGGAGATGAGGGAACTTTGGAGGCGGAGCCACAAATCTGATTATGTGTGGCCGTTTCACAAATGATGGAGGCAAAGAAATCTTTTGCATATTGGCTTTCCCACCCATCACTCTAGAAATCATGCATTTTTACAGCTTCAGAGAGCAATTTCCTCCGCTGTTTGAGCGTCAGATATCTGCCGGATGATTCAGCTGAAAGAGCAGCGGGCCGCTCCTTCACAGCTCTCGCCGAGGATAAAGAACTGCTCAGACGCCTTATCAGCTCCGCTCCTGCTGCGTGATTGCAGCAGCCTGAGATTCTGGACAGTAAATGTCAAGATATTGCAGGATGGCGTGTCTGGGAGCATGCTTGGCTGGAGGAACGTTTATCTGCTGTTTGATGTCCTAAAGGAGTCCATGCTGCTGGGAGACCAGCACTCAGAGGTAGCATCAAACACCGAAGAGTGGCTGAGACCCACAGGAAGTCCGTCTGCAGAGACAGGAAGCAGGAGCACGTTTAAATCCAACAGTTCCACGCGTCAGCTGATTAAACACAAAGTCCAGCTGGAAGTGACCCGACATGGCGGTTCTGATTCTAAACGGCGTGGAGCTGATTACAGGTTTCACCTCGTCTCATTAAAACAAGAGACGGATTATTCTGGTCTGAAGGTGATAATCATGCTGTCAAGGTGAGAGAGCAGGCAGTCTGAGTGTGTGTGTGTGTGTGTGTGTGTGTGTGTGTGTGTGTGTGTGTGTGTGTGTGTGTGTGTGTGTGTGTGTGTGTGTGTGTGTGTGTGTGTGTGTGTGTGTGTGTGTGTGTGTGTGTGTGTGTGTGTGTGTGTGTGTGTGTGTGTGTGTGTGTGTGTGTGTGTGTGTGTGTGTGTGTGTGTGTGTGTGTGTGTGTGTGTGTGTGTGTGTGTGTGTGTGTGTGTGTGTGTGTGTGTGTGTGTGTGTGTGTGTGTGTGTGTGTGTGTGTGTGTGTGTGTGTGTGTGTGTGTGTGTGTGTGTGTGTGTGTGTGTGTGTGTGCGTGTGTGTGTGTGTGTCACTCATCAACCTTCAGTTTTATGGCATGAAAGTCCGACCCGCCTCAGCCGTCTAACGACACTGCAGGAGCTCTATGACACACCTGCTGTCTTCATCACTGCTGTCTTCATCACTGCTGTCTTCATCACCTGCTGTCTTCATCACCTGCTGTCTTCATCACTGCTGTCTTCATCACCTGCTGTCTTCATCACCTGCTGTCTTCATCACTGCTGTCTTCATCACTGCTGTCTTCATCACCTGCTGTCTTCATCACCTGCTGTCTTCATCACTGCTGTCTTCATCACCTCCTGTCTTCATCACTGCTGTCTTCATCACCTGCTGTCTTCATCACTGCTGTCTTCATCACCTGCTGTCTTCATCACCTGCTGTCTTCATCACTGCTGTCTTCATCACTGCTGTCTTCATCACCTGCTGTCTTCATCACCGCTGTCTTCATCAC
>SSNS01000149.1:611811-629443 GCA_006937985.1 Aphyosemion australe | reverse complement strand
AGTGTTTGAGTGCTTGTGTGTGTGTGTGTGTGTGTGTGTGTGTGTGTGTGTGTGTGTGTGTGTGTGTGTGTGTGTGTGTGTGTGTGTGTGTGTGTGTGTGTTTTGTAAATATGTGTGTGTGTGTTTGAGTGCTTGTGTGCGTGTGTGTGTGTGTGTGTGTGTGTGTGGTGTGTGTGTGTGTGTGTGTGTGTGTGTGTGTGTGTGTGTGTGTGTGTGTGTGTGTGTGTGTGTGTGGTGTGGGTGTGTGTGTGTGTGTGTGTGTGTGTGTGTGTGTGTGTGTGTGTGTGGTATGTGTGTGTGTGTGTGTGTGTGTGTGTGTGTGTGTGTGTGTGTGTGGTATGGGTGTGTGTGTGTATGTGCGTGTGTGTGTGTGTGTTTGAGTGCTTGTGTGTGTGTGTGTGTGTGTTTGTGTGTGTGTGTGTGTGTGTGTTTTGTAAATATGTGTGTGTGTGTTTGAGTGCTTGTGTGTGCGTGTGTGCGTGTGTGTGTGTGTGTGTGTGTGTGTTGTATGTGCGTGTGTGCGTGTGTGTGTATGGGTGTGTGTGTGTATGTGCGTGTGTGTGTGTGTGTTTGAGTGCTTGTGTGTGTTTGAGTGTGTGTGTGTGTGTGTTTTGTAAATATGTGTGTGTGTGTTTGAGTGCTTGTGTGCGTGTGTGTGTGTGTGTGTGTGTGTGTGTGTGGTATGGGTGTGTGTGTGTGTGTGTGTGTGTGTGTGTGTGTGTGTGTGTGTGTGTGTGTGTGTGTGTGTGTGTGTGTGTGTGTGGTATGGGTGTGTGTGTGTATGTGCGTGTGTGTGTGTGTGTTTGAGTGCTTGTGTGTGTGTGTGTGTGTGTGTGAGTGTGTGTGTGTGTGTGTTTTGTAAATATGTGTGTGTGTTTGAGTGCTTGTGTGTGCGTGTGTGCGTGTGTGTGTGTGTGTGTGTGTGTGTTGTATGTGCGTGTGTGCGTGTGTGTGTGTGTGTGTGTGTGTGTGTGTGTGTGTGTGTGTGTGTGTGTGTGTGTGTGTGTGTGTGTGTGTGTGTGTGTGTGTGTGTGTGTGTGTGTGTGTGTTTGTTGTGTGTGTGTGTGTGTGTGTGTGTGTGTGTGTGTGTGTGTTTTGTAAATATGTGTGGGTGGGTGTGTGTGTGTGTGTGTGTGTGTGTGTGTGTGTGTGTGCGTGTGTGTGTGTGTGTGTGTGTGTGTGTGTGTGTGTGTGGCTCATGCTCTGTAACAGCGGAACCGCAGCAGTTTGTGGAAGGCCTGTTTGAAGTCCTCGTTGGACATGGTGTAGATGATGGGGTTGATGAGGGAGTTGAGGTACCCCAGCCAGGTGAACATGTCAAACAGCCCCGGATGGAAGCAGGACTCACAGAGAGGCACTAAGAGGGTGTAGATGAAGAACGGGAGCCAGCAGATGATGTAGGCCCCCAGGATTATCCCCAGAGTCTTGGTGGCCTTCCTCTCCCGCGCGGCAGAGATGCGCTTCTTCTCCAGCAGCGCGTCGGACACAGTGACTTTGACTTGGCTCACGTTGGCGCAGGAGGAGGTAGTGTCGCAGGAGGAGGCGTCGTTCGTCCCGTAGTTCAGGGAGGTGGTGGAGGCCACGGAGCCGGGGGAGTTGGTGATCAGGTGCGCTGAGGTGAGTCTCTTCCCAGGCTTGTTGTGCGCCTGCTTCAGGATGCGCTTCCGAGCTTCCACGTAGATCCTCCCGTACAGGGCGATGAGCAGCAGCGTGGGAATGTAGAAGGCGCCGAAGGTGGAGTAGATGGTGTAGAAGATGTGGTCCGTGTTCACGTTGCAGCTCGTCACCTCCTCCGCCTTCACCTGGCGCCAGAAGAAAGGCGGCAGGGAGATGGAGATGGCGATTACCCAGGCGGTGGCGATCATCCCGGCGGCGCGCGCCGGCGTGCGCTTCTTGGAGTACTCCACTGCGTCCGTGATGGCCCAGTACCGATCCAGCGCAATTACGCACAGGTGGAGAATGGAGGCGGTACAGCACGTTATGTCCGAGGAGAGCCAGATGTCGCACATCACCTGTCCCAGAGTCCAGGTCTGGCACACGGTGTAGAGCGCGCTGATGGGCATCACCAGGATGGACACCAGCAGGTCCGTGACCGCCAGTGACGCGATCAGAAAGTTGGCCGGCGTGTGGAGCTTCCGGGACTGGTAGATGGTGGCGATGACGAAGGCGTTGGAGAGGGTGGTGGCGAAGGTGATGAGCGCTAAGGTGACGGCCAGAGCCGCCTGGAACGCCAGGCTGGTGTCCTTCTCCTCCAGCCTGGAGGTGAAGTTCTTCTGGGACTCATTGGAGGAGATGTTTATCAGCTCTGCGTAGACAGCAGGAGTCGGGCTGAGCTGGCTGACGCTCTCCATCCCTCCACCTTCCTCCGTCAGATCCCCCTCTCATCGAGCTCAGACGCGCGCGTTTCTCCTGAACCGCAACACCAACGCGCCCCCATCTCCCGCAGCCACCCAACAGTCACAAACACGCGCGTTTCTGCCTCCTCTTCTTCATCTTCTTTACTTCATCCGCAGCATCTTTCCTCCGTTGGATCTCCTCAGACATCCCAGAACCCCAGAGGACGCAGCTCTCCATCACCCCGCGCCCGCGAGCCTCTCCGAGACGTCAGGATCCGTTTCAGACCTCAGAACCCAGAGAGAGAAGCAGAAGGCTCCGGTCCGCTCCGAGTGGCTCCTCTCGGGTTCCGGTCGGCTTTTATACCGCACCCTCCTCTCTCTCCTCCGGCTCTCACGCGCTTTAGCGCACTTTATCAGCAGCTCTGCTCCCAGCTGCTCAACTTTGGTTTCCCTTTTGACTCTCATGGAAACAAACAAAGCACAACTTTAATTAAGACATGAAGTTATTACTGCTTTGTGATCATTTCAGGAGTTTAACCAACCCATAGCGCAGATGCCATCACTAGAATAAATACATGCAGCTCAGTCATCAACAGATAGAGGTTTCCTGCTGAAGGTTAGAGAATTAAAGCAGAGCAAAGTTCAAATATAAATGAAGGCAGAAAAGAGTAAAAACCTCTAAATAAAGAAATAACATGAAAAATCTAATTCTACAAAAACCACGAATGCTAGAAAAACATTAATAAAAACATTATTACATCTGTTCATATTTAAGTTGAGTTCTAAGGCCATTAAAAATAGTCATTTTCTTTGGAATTCATTCAATTAAATTAAAGTCGTCGTCATTCACTTTAGTAAAGACACACCAGTAGGTCCAAAGCAAGGGTTAAAAAACAAAACATCTAAATAAATAAATTAAAAGAAGCGTTAAAAACGTAAAACTGCTAAAATCCTTTTATCACGCTGTTGTTGGCTCTGTTATTCATTCTGCTGTGGTCTGCTGGGGTGTAGGCAGCTCTGACCGAGACAGGAAGAGACTGAACAAGCTAGCTACCAAAGCTAGCTCGGTTCTGGGCTGCCCACTGGATTCTGTTGAGGAGACGTGTGAAATGAGGATGCTGGGGAAGATGACCTCCATCTTAAGAAACCCCTCCCACCCAATGCACTCCACTGTGGAGGTCATGGACAGCTCCTCCAGAGGTAGACTGAGACATCCCAGATGTAAAACTGAGCGCTATCGCAGATCCTTCATCCCCTCTGCTGTAAGAGTGTAGAACTCCTCAGTTTAAGCTGTGCTGGTATCATCCTGGTACACAATAACACCAATGCAATATTCATGTGTTCTATACTTGTGCAATACCGGATTCACATTGTTGTCTGTGTCTCTTACAGTATGCTGCATAGTGCTGGTACCAAGTCTGTTTTTATCTTTTATTTGTGGGTTTTATAGTGATCTAAGATTACAATACTAGATTACTAAAAAGTCTATTCTATTCTATTCTAAACGCCAATGGTTCCACATATCAGAATAAAACACGACAGAGCTCTGCAGGGTTTGTCAAAGACAAGATTATGCCGTTTTTAGATTCCACTAACCTACACATACAACTGTACATGAGCTTCTGCAACACAGCATGACTTGTGGGCACACCAACACTCACAAACATTAAACTTGCACTACACCATCTTGGCACTCTGAGCATCAACCTCAGCCATCGTTGTATGCAACAGATAGCTTCCGCATGCTGCCTTGTTTGTAGCGTTTCCAAAGATGGGCAGTGTACATTGGTGTGCAGTATGCTTTAAAAAGTGCAGTTTTCACTGATACAGAGCACATACCAAATCTACGTATTAGCATGTTAGCTCGTGCATCCAGTAAATGGCACTGTCTGTAAATGTCCAAGTCATCAGTAAGATCAGCAGATGTGCAGTGTCCCAAGTACTTCACCACAGTGCACACATTCAGAACAGCACCTGATAAAAAGAAGTCAGGAAATACCAGTTTACTGTCCTCCTTAGATCTTACAATTAGAAGATTGCTCTTTCTGGCATTATAGGTGATGTCGAACTCTGAACCATGGGAGCAGACCCTCAGTAACGGCTGAGAGCCAGCACTGTATGGGCAGAAGATCACTAAATCAACTGCATACATCAAGTGGTTGATTACAGTCCCACCAACTACACATCCTGTTCCACAATCGCTTAGCTGTTTAGACAGACCGTCCATGTAGAAATTAAAAAGAATAGGAGACAGAATGCTTCCTTGTCTAACCCCGTTACTGATGTTAAAAGGAACAGACACACAGTTCCCCCATTTGACACAGACTGGCGGGTGTACCAAAAGGACAAAATCCTAATTACTGACTTGGGAACCCCGCTTTGCTGTAACTTAAGAAACAACTTCTCATGGTTTACATGATCAAAAGCTTTTGATGCATCAATAAAACCCGAAAAACTGTGGAATTATGCCTGTTTTACAGGTCTAACATTGCTTTCAGAGCAAAAATGCACATCTGTACCATGTTTTGATTTAAAACCAAACTGATTGTCAGTCATCAAAATAAAATGCTCCAATCAATTTAAGATAGTTCTTTCCAGAACCTTTGATAAAACACTGGCCAGTGCTATAGGCCGATAGTTATCTTTACTACTTCATTTGCCAGCTTTATCTTTTAAAATGGGTACTAATAAAACAGATGGAGTCAGGTAAAACCCCATGAATTAAAAACCCTGTAAAACAGATGGCAAGCAGAGGTAAAGTGTTTTTCATTCTTTATTTATTCATTTACTTCTATTGTGACTTTATAGATATTCATTTCAGTTTATAGCGCCAAATCACAACAAGAGTCGTCTCAAGGCTCTTCACAAAGTAAACATTCCAATACAGTTCAGTTCATTAAGCCAATCAGTAAAAGTTTCCTATAAACTTAAATCTGCTCAGAAGGTTCTCCTTGTTGGTTCTGATGGGCGGAACAGCTGATGGGCTGAACAGCTGATGGACGGAACAGCTGATGGACAGAACAGCTGATGGGTTGAACAGCTGATGGGTTGAACAGCTGATGGGTTGAACAGCTGATGGACGGAACAGCTGATGGGTTGAACAGCTGATGGGCTGAACAGCTGATGGGTTGAACAGCTGATGGGTTGAACAGCTGATGGGTTGAACAGCTGATGGGTTGAACAGCTGATGGGCGGAACAGCTGATGGGTTGAACAGCTGATGGGTTGAACAGCTGATGGGTTGAACAGCTGATGGGCTGAACAGCTGATGGGTTGAACAGCTGATGGGTTGAACAGCTGATGGACGGAACAGCTGATGGACGGAACAGCTGATGGACGGAACAGCTGATGGGCTGAACAGCTGATGGGCGGAACAGCTGATGGACAGAACAGCTGATGGACGGAACAGCTGATGGGCGGAACAGCTGATGGGCGGAACAGCTGATGGGCGGAACAGCTGATGGACAGAACAGCATTCCAGAAGCTTCAGATTCTCCTACAGAAAAGTAGAACGGATTATTTCATCCGTTTGTTCCTGTCATCTCTCCTACTGGTTTCCAGTGCTTTCCGGCCCTGTCTATTTGCTGGAGCAGCGGTCTGATTAACGAGTGTTTGTGTAACAGCTGTTTAACAAGGTTACAGGAAGCTGAAGCACAAACACAAAACAATCATCAGAGTCGACTAATTAAAGGAGATGTGAGTAAAGAGCTGGTTCAGGAGTTCCAGCTGTTTCCAGATGTCGCCGTGACAACACGAGGTAAACAGACAGGATCTCTTGACTCGTGTGTGTCTTTGTTACCGAGCTTTGCATCATCGGCGTTGCATTGATCTCCTTTTGGCTTCACTCCCATCATTTAGTTTTATTGCACCTCGTTGCATTGAAGCTTTAATTCCTGTTTACGTTTGTCTCTGCAGCGCTGCTTCCGTCTCAGACCTGACATCAGGACCCAAACGCTTGAAGGAGGGAAACTTAGCTGAATGGGGGCTAATTATAACAGAGCGGTTTCCCCCAGGCCCTCACCGACTTATCAGAGATGTTTGGAGGAATCTGAAGAAATAAAATAATCAGTCCAGCTGACTCTGCTCACCAGGAATTAGACTCCATCTCTCAGAAGATTCAGAAACCAGATTCAAACAGGAAGTTAAAATGATTTATTCTGAAATCTAAACCCACTGCAGGTTTGAGGCTCGGTGAAGCTGAAGCTCATTAGCAGGATTATCTAAAGGTCAAAGGTCACCCAGTGAAGTGAGACTGAGCATAGACAGAGGCAGGCGCCAGGACTTCACCTGCTGGTTTATAGATTACCAATCTGAGCTTCTCCATCATGTCCAATAAAAGCAGGTGTTATGAGGCGGGCTCTGATTGGCTACTGGTTCTGTCATAGAGGTGTTGATGAGTCTAAGATACATAAATAAAGATAAATTATAAGCTGATCCACAGCCTGAGAGGACAGACATGAAACCAGCAGCTCCTCAGTGAAGAATAAATCTTTTTTGAAGCGTTTTAAACCTCCGTCGGGTTTCTATTGACCCGGTTTGCTGAAGCGAGCTTTGAGTCACAGAACAAAGCTCCGTCGACCTTCATCAGTTCACCTGCAGCCTCTTCATCGATGGAGGAGGTCACATGACCCACGCTCTGAGCCTCCTGCTGTAAACCCAAACATGTTTATTCTAGAGGTGTGTATCTGGATTATGGAACCTGGAGGAGTTGGTGATGCAGTCCTCGTCTGGTTTTATTGTTTCAGCTCATGTTCATAGTTTGATTTTATAAATCTGGTAGTTTTGTTTTTAGAATATTTGGGTTTTATTTGTTGTTGTTTATAAAACTGATTCTCCTGTTCTTCAGGGTTGCTGTCATATTTTCCATCTTCAGCCACTTGTTTTGTGTTTTATGAAATATTTGCTCTAATCGTTTTTATCATTTGTTTTTGTTCTATTGGAGTATTTCTGTCACGTTTTTATCGTTTGTATTTTAAAGCCTCTTTAGAATCGTTTTCATCTGTTTTTTGTATTTGTTTATATTTTAGTTTCTCATCAGTTTTTATCCTTTCTGTTCTTTCCGTATCATTTTTGTGCTTAAATTGTTGTTTAACTGTTGATGGGATCATTATGTTTCTATTAATCTCTTTATAATCTGTTCAGGATTAAAGTGGAGCTTCAGGGACATTTAAAGGTTTGGTGTCCGGTCTGGTTCTGCTTGGATTTATTAACAGGATCTGCACAGACAACCTGAATCTGGAACAGTTGCACATGAGCACTTAGGAAATGACTTTAAACAGACCAAACACATGTTTATTACTTTCATTTTGAGAAACAAGAATTGAATCACGTCTGTAATCTAAAAGAAGTGCTGCACTCATGAAGCGAACCGATAAAGCAGGCCACTCGTAAATAAACAGCCCAGAGATTTGCATAAGAACAGATCCTGAGTGTCGCTGCAGATAATTAGCCAGAGATTTTAATGAGTGTTGAAACAGTCAGTCATGTTTCAACAGCATCACTCTCACGTGTCGAGGACTCTTCAAAATGTCACTCAGGAAACTTTGAAAAGGTTAACCGCCGCTGGATGTTCATTCTGCTCATTTACAACAAATTAGTTCAACATTAATTTAACCCAGAAAGTAAAAGTCTTCATAAGAGTCTTTACCAAAAACTGGCCCAATTTTCCTGACATCACCCTGTTGAACCAACAAATAACTAAATAACATGATACAGAAATAATCTGCTCAAAGGAACATAATCTAATCTAGATGGGGAGTTTCAGATCTGTGTATTTGCTGGATTAAGTTACGTTTTTTCTAAATATTTTTGGAGAGAATCACTGAAGTTTCGTGTTATTGTCACACTAATAGATGCTAACGTTCCACTTTTATTGTATAAAACTAAATGTCGTTCACAAAAACACAAACAAAAATATTTCAGTTTATCGTTACTAACAGAAAAATATGAAAATTAGATTTTTCTAAACTCAATGAGAACATTTTGTTTAAGCTTTTATTGTGAAATCTCGTTTTATTTTTGAGTTAGAAACTGATTTCTGTATTAAATTATGACTTGTTACTACCTGTCCCACTTTTATTATTTAATTTTACTTTGTAATTTTAATGTAATTTAGAACAAAAACGAACGGTGACCTTTGACCTTTGTCACAGATTCAGGCGGTGAAGCTAGGCTAGCTAGGTTAGCTAACGGTGCTTCCGGGTGAAAGCTGCTAATGGCGACTGAACAGGGCCGTTATAAAGGTAATTAATCAGCTGTTTATCTCGTGTATTAGTGACTAGTTTGAAGAACAGAGGAGTTAGATGTAGTTTAAGCACACATGTGGCACCTTAGCTGTTAGCATGATTAGCTAGTTTCAGGTTGATTGTTTTAACACCACTTTTTTTAAAATATTGACACATTCTGATAAACTAACATTTAGATTTCTGTTAACTTTAAAGCATTTAAGCAGCTTTTGGCACATCTTTGCGTTTCCTCTGCTAACCTGAGCCTGTTTCTGAGGTAGTTATGCTTCTCTGGGTTTTAATACTTTAGCCCAGCTGGTTTGTTGTTGTGGGAATGAAGTGTCCCACTAACAGGTAAATAAAGTATAACCTGCTCTCATGTTGTTGTTTTTAACCACTAAAATGTCCTAAAACAGCCTTTAGGAGCTGTATTAGACGCAGCTTTTATATTTATTAAATTGTTAAATTGTGTATTTTTTTATAAGATCTGCTAAACTAGTTTGCCCCTCTACAGGAAATAGGCTGAAGAAATCAGAGTTTAACACATAATCCATTTATTGTTGCGTCTTTCTGCTGGTGTGAGAGAGGCATTTAAAAGTGTTCCTGTAGCGTTTCTGTGGGACACGACACGGGCTTATCCTTTCAGTTCAGGAGCCTTTTTACGCCTGAATGGTTCAAAAAATAGAAATATTTAAGCTGAGAGGAAAAACCCCAAAATCTAAAGAACCTCAGAAGGTCCACTGAACTGTTGATCAAGAGGATTAAATGAATGTTTGGGTCCTCAGAAGGAAAATGTAAAGAGATGAAGACCAGCAGAAAACTTTATCCGCCTGAATCTTTCCTTTGGAATCATTTTTCCTTTTCTGTGCTCTTTCATCTTTTTAGGGGCTAGCCAAGCCGGGTGGCTTTTCATGAGAGCCAGAGTGGCCCTGGCGGTGGCTGTAATAAAAACCAAACCCCCTGGCATGAGCAGCCGCGAGTACGCCGAAGCTTTGGCCCACAAACTGAGGAGACAGGATGAAGAGAGGAAGGAAAAGGCCCGGGGGCTGCAGCAGGAGCTGCTGATCACCAGGGTGACGGCGAGCACAAAGACCTGCACGGAGGCAGCAGGTGGGTCTTTGTTCCTACCCACAGGTCTGAAAATAAGAAGCGTGATCGGTCTCATATCGGGGGTGATTTCAGCTTCTGTTACAACCTTGAAACGTCAGAGTTTGATTAATTTAGTGGCCGGAGAAGTGGCTGTTTTCTAAAGATACCCGGGAGCAGAGGTAGTGTTTGCTGATGCCTTTAGTCGGAGGAAGGAGGTCTCTGAGGAGGAGAAGTGGCATTTCCTGTTTATCCATGTGATTATTTACAGTCCGTGTGGTTTTCAGCATGTTTGGAGGCCGCAGATTAGACCGAGCCCAGATTGAGCTCCACGGTGGGAAACCTGAGCACTAACGAACGAACCCTGTTAGTCTGATTCACAAACGTAAGGCAGGCGTCACCGTCGCCCAACGCCTTTATGTTTTTTTATTTGCACTAAATTAGCCGATGCTTTAGACCAGCGGCCTCCTACCCGGGTTCTAGAGGTGTCTCTGCTTCACACCGGATTTTAATCAGCAGCTTCTACAGAACCTGATGAGCTACTGAGGTCATCTGCTGGTTTAAGCTCCAGGTGTGCTGTGAAAGGTCTCAGAGATGGGATGGACAGCGTGCTAGAGCCAGTCCTGTAGGGGACAGGAAGTCTCCAGGTGATCTATGGTCTCATCTTCTTGTTCCTGGTGGACATCAGCAGCGTTAGGAGAACCCTAATTAAACCAGCAATTCACATTTACCCTTATACAAGCATACTCCAGAGCAGTCCTCTCTTCGGTATCATGGACGCATGGCATTGAATTCTTATACAGACCTTTTGGATAAAACCAGTTCACTCGCAATATATAAAATCAAATTGAAAAATAATTTGTTGGCAACATATCTTTTTAGATTCTTTTAAAATATTTTTATTTTTGTGTTTTTCTCCTCTGTTTTTGTTAAAATTAATTAAATGAAAGCATATAGATTAATGCAATGATTCATTTGTACACATTGTGGTTTGTTTCTTTTGAGGGGGAGTGGTGTTTTTAAAAGCCCTTTTGGCTTCTACCACTCCATGCACATTCATTAATGTTTATGTATGTTTTTCTTTTCTTATTGTGTTGTGTATTGTGAATTCTCCATTGGTTTTTCTTGCTTTAACACAGTGTTACGATGTTTTATTTACCTTAAATCACTGACGGTCTTCAGAGTCACGCCGACTTGACGGCGTCACTTCCGCTGTTTATTTGCAGGCAGTAGGGGGCCAATGGAGATAGAAAATACACACAGGAAGAACATAACAAGAAATGTATTGTGAATTGTTTTTTTGTTTTTTTTAAACTTGTGCTAAATAAAAAAACAAAACAAACACCTCAGGTTCATATTAGGAACCTGGATGTGTGCAGTCCTGCTGGGTTCCATGGACCAGTAGGTCTGAATAAGGAGGAACCAGGAATGTTAAAGTTCCTTTAGTTTATGTTTGGTGGAAGCCTGGTGCACCGACCCAGGTCTACCAGAGGGCTGCTGTCTGGAATCCTCGTTTTCTTTCCCTTTTGTACTTTTTTCTCTTTTTGGAAGAAAGAAACTGCAAGAAAAAGATGTTTATGTGAGAACGGTGGTGGTTAAATCCAAACAGGTGGGAGGGATTTGTATTTGGTTAAAACAGCACCCTGTCTGTTTGGACCAATAATCCATAAATACATCCCCCCCCCCCAGCTTTGGTTTAGGGAAACATTTCTCCTCGGGCTGCTGGGAGACGTTTAGGTGAAAAATAAGACTCATTCTCTCACCTGCAGGTTTGGTTTAAAAGCCCAACATTTGTTTTTTCACACCTAAAACTCATCCAGGTTGCAGAGTGCACCTTCAGATGAGAGGAATATTTCTTCACCTTTTGTGTAGGAGCCTCTGGAAAGCAATCTGAAGTGAAATTGAAATGCATATTTGTATGAAAATGGCCGTTGCCACATTACTGCATGTGTGCTGTGGATCCAGCCCCTCTGTTGTTCTTGATATTCCTTCAGCGGCTCTGCAGCACCATAGCAACAACCATTTTCTTCCAGAGAAAATCACAAAGAGGAAATGTGAAAGTGTAATTTAGCACAATTTTCCCTGGGTGTAGGAAGTGTTTCTGGGGGTTTGATGTTTATGGTTTTGCACGTAAAGAGTAATTTCAATTTGAGAACGGAGTCAGACACGTCGAGCGGGCTCTTTATGAGACACCAGACGCTATTAGAGCGTGGAGGCTCACGTCTGATCACAGGGATATTACTGGAAATGATGGATGGTCGTTACGTGTTTTATGACATAATTAGCTGATTATTAGTGTGTTTGATAACCCAGCTGTGGCTGCTGCGTCATACTGGTGTCCTTGTCCCACAGCTGCATGCAGATGTTTGTGAAGCAGCGTTCAGAGAAACCGCTCATCCTGAAAGTGTTTGAGCAGCTGCACAGACTCTCCTCTTCAGCATCTTTATTCAGCGTGACAGAAGAGGAAGGATTCAGCATAAAGAGGACAGACGATGAAAAAACATCTTTTTCTCCTGGGACTGAAAGCATCTTTTAGGGATGACCGTGGGTCAGAGGCTTGGAGTGGTTCTCCATCTGGACCGGAGGCTCCTCCACACAAACATGTCTAAAATCCCCGAGGTGATCACCATAAAACCCGTTTAGAGGAAAACTTCTTCTCCTTCGGCCGGTCAGTAAGTTACTGCCAAGGCGGACGGAGCTCATAAGTCTTTTTATTTCACCCAGAGGAAATCTCACTTCCTGTTCCTTTAACGTCTCCCCAGGTAGAAGCTAAGAGTTCATCAGCTGAGCAGCGCCAGAACCTGTCGGTCAGAACCAGCTCAGCCCAAATAAACCAGTATAGGTGATGGTTTATGACCATCCCTCATAGACTAAAGTCACCGTCGATACACGCTAATTAGGATCTGTGATATCGATATCAATACAGCCGTGTGTGTGTGTGTGTGTCATATATAATATATAGACCATACAGATAAATACAGCAGTGCATAAAAGCTCAAATCAGTTCAAATCTCTATCTAAAGTGAACATTCCTGCTTGGTGTGTTTGGAGCTGAGGAAACGAGTCGGCGTTCCTGGTGATGTGGGAAGTGCGTTCCAGAGCCGAGGAGCAGAGCGGCTAGAACCTCTGCTCCCCATGGTGGTAAGACGAGCGTGAGGAAGAACAAGATGAAGACCTGATGATGATCTAAGACAGTGATTCCCAACTCCCTTCCCCGAGCGCTGGTATCCAGCATGTTTTAGTTGTTTCCCTGCTCCAGCACACGTGATGCACCTGTTCAGCAGCTCATCAGGCCAGCTAGTCACCTGTGATTAAAACCAGGTGTGTTGAAGCAGGAAACCAGTAAAACACGACCCTCGGGGAAGGGAGTTGGAGATCACTGATCTACGGACAGGAAGGAGTGATGATGTTAAGCAGGTCACACAGGTGAGGCGTGGCAAGGCTATGAACGTGAGAAACGCGTTTGGAGATACTCTCCAGCTTTATGCAGGTCAACAGCTCTCAACCGTAGGTCTTCCGAGAGCTCTTTAGTGTGAGGCATCGTTCACATCAGGCAGTGCTTCTGGAGAATAGAGCGTGTTGTTATAGGGCGGGGCAGCTTTAACCAACACCTCCACTATCATCCCACTGATGGACTCCAGCTGGCTGTTGGAGACGTCATTAGTTCACCTGCGTTTTCTACCGGCGCTGTGAGTGTTTACATGGTGTGTTCAGTAAAAGCGTGGAAACATAATCATGTGTTTTATTGTTAGTTGAAGCAGACTCTGGTCGTCTGTTCTGGGACTTGGTGAAGATCAGATCACATTTGTGACCAACTTGTGCAGAAATCCAGATAATTCCAACAAACCTTTTCTTGCAACTGTATAAATGATTTGGAACCTGAGAGGTTCTGGCCCAGTGGAGGGCCAGCAGGAGGTAGAGGTAATTGGAGGGTTGCTGGTTCAATTCCAGGTCATTCTGCTGTTGTATGTTTGAGCTGCCTCACCTGTGTGGGTGGTGGTGGGAGGAGCTCCAGGTCCGGCTCTAAAAGACTTTCTGTTTGAAATCTTTCAGATGACGACAACGTGGACATGTCTCAGGAGCTGTTTGGTCCTGGATGTTCTGGTCCAGACAGTGACTCAGAAACTCCTGACCTGCTGCTGCCAGAGCCTATCTTCACCCCCCCTCCTCCCCCCGGTTCTCTGAGGAACGCCGTGGTCCCTCATGTGGAGTTCCTCCGGTCGCTGTGCTCTCTGCTCCGAATTGAAGGGAGCAGTGGGGACATGAAGGCTCTGAGGTTTGGTTCTGATGGTTCTGACACGGACCCGATGCTGGGCGACACTGTGAGCCACATCCTCGACTCTGTGGTGGCCGCTTGCAGGGACCCCCCTGCTCTGGGCCCCCCTGGCCTAGTGCTGCAGGCCTGCCAGGTGGCATCCTGCTCCGTGGACCGGCTCTGCTCACGGAGACGGCCACCTGTGGCGTTCAGGATCCAGGTGGAGACGGCGCTGAGGGAGCTGACTCAGATGCTGCTTCACAGCAACCAGCTCAGCAGGGTGAGTACCAGGAGCTCCGTGTGAACACATGAAACCCAGTCAGGTGGGACTGAGCTGGTTCTCCTGCCTGACTCCATCTACACCTGTTACCTGAGCGCTGAGAGTTTGTGTTCAGGTGAAGTTTACCAGCAGCTGCTTCATAAGTCAGTTATTCATCCTGACCTCTGACCCTGGTCCGACGGTAGAAAATTCCGTCTGATTCATTATTTATTATTCTTATAACTAACAATAAAATTAATGATCATCCTTTATCGATACATTGACACCTGACCTGTGTGTGTGTGTGTGTGTGTGTGTGTGTGTGTGTGTGTGTGTGTGTGTGCGCGTGGATGTGTGTGTGTGCGTGTGGAATGGTGTGTGTATGGGATGGTGTGTGTGTGTGTGTGTGTCTGTGTGTGTGCGCGTGGATGTGTGTGTGTGTGTGGGTGTCTTTGAGGTTTCCTATGAAGAACTGAAGGAAGTACTGAGTTGGGAGGTAAAACCTCCAAATTAGGTTTGAATGAAGGCAACTGGACTTCTTTGGTTTCTTGAAGACGTTTCTCTTCTCATCCGAGGAGCTTTGTCAATTCTGACTGGAATATGGGAGGGTCGATCTTATAAACTGTAGCTGTCTATTGTTGCTTAACGAGCAGAAACTACCTGTGAATACCTCCATCTGCTCCAAACCTGGTTGCTTCATCACAAAAACTCTCACCAGCAGTAATAAAGTGCTGCTCTCCTCCTCCTCCTCTGGCTGTAGCTCATCTTTAACATATTGTTGTGTCGCTGGCTCCATAAACACGGAGCATTGAGCTCGTTTTGGGTGTTTGTCTTTTCCGCCATGTTGAATTCCCAGTATTCACACGTAGGGCTGGGCGATATGGCAAAAATGTCATATCCCAATATAGCTCATTTTATATCCTGAAAACGATATACATAACGATATGGCATTGTTTCTTTTAATTAAATTGATAGTTAATATAAAATTGCAAGTGTTTGCACCAACTCACCAAACCCACGTTTCTCCACCGTGTAGATTGGAACCATGTCTTTGCAGATGTGCTTGGCAACTGCAGTAGTGATCTCCTTCCATCTGCGGGAGCTGTGGTTATATGGTGCACCACGGCTAAACGCCTGTTGCAGCGTCTGTGTCTGGAGTTTGTTATGAGCGCTTACGCCACCACTCGACGCTGCTTTTACGGCTTTTGCTTGTTGACTCTCTCTGTATTCTTTATCGTGGTTCTTGCGCAGCTGATAAAATACATTTGTAGTGTTGGAGTCTGTTGTTGGCACCGGGAACCGGCAAACTTTACAAACAACTGCTTTCTGGTCCGCGTCGGCCTTCCTACACCCAAACCACATCCATACAACAGAAGTTTCCCCTCTTTTAGGTACAAGCTCCTCCGTTTGGGTTGGCAGGTCATCCTGTTGAAAATTACCCTGGTCTGAACCGCGTCCGCTACCGTCCTCCTCCATGTTTGTTCATGCATGGCTAGCGTGGCGTGCCGCGCGTGCATGGACATGCCGTAAGGCATCATGACGTAAAATACTGCCGTAAAACGCCGTATCGTGGTGTAAACGATAGAGCTACATATTAAACGATAGACATTTTCTATCGTACAGACGAAACATTTCGTCATATCGCCCAGCCCTATTCACACGTTCCAAGTGGCTGTTGTTCTGCTGTCCGGTTTAAAATGCGTCCAAACTTCAGACATTAGTTCTGTTGGCCCAACTCAGGTTAAAGTTTCTTCATAGGAATTTGGACCGCAGCTTTGTTTGTAATTGTTGAGGACGGTCTAAAGATCTCCAGGACTGATAAATCAGTGGTAGTCTCCGTTTTGGTAGGGAATGCTGAAATCTGTCCTGTCTTTTATTTTTGTTCTGATTAAATATCTTATTAGGAGGAAGTTTAGTCACCAGGGCTTCTACCTTTTATGAGCTTGAAATGACATTGAGAATATTTCCAACAAGGCAGAGCTGCATCATGTTATTAGCTTCACGGTTCTTTCAAAGCTGACTGATTCCACTTAGTGCCACCCCCCCCCCCTCGCCCCATTATCATCAAAGTCCCTCGCCGCCTCGCCCTGCTGCGGTCATGACTCGGCCTGGCAGCTCAGAAATGGAGATGAAAGTGAGGAAGAGCTGACAAAGATGCATTTATCCCATCTGAGTCGTAGCGAGCGACACCTCCGAGCTCTTCCTAGTCGTGTGAATTTCTGCCATTTGTCACGTTAACGGAGGACAAAAGTGGCGTTTTCCTCTGAAAGGTCTGATGTGTTAGGGTGGTTCGGACTACTGAGGAGGGGCTCAAATAATGTAAATTCAATGAGGATCGTTATCAACACAACATCCATTCGTCTGTGGGAAAGTTTAATAGTTTCACAGAAAGACTGAATTATTACAGAGTGAATGATAATTACTGGAATCTTATTATCCGCTGATGGAGGATCAGGAACGGATCCATCACCAGGAAAACTCACTTGTTATCATAGATGGAGCCGTCACAGTCAGCTGTCAGGTTAGGGGTTCAGAGGATTTTAGTTACCTGTTCACCATTAACTCATTCATTATTAACCCAGTCACCATTGACCCAGTCACTATTAACCCAGTCACCATTGACCCAGTCACTATTAACCCAGTCACTATTAACCCATTCACCATTAACCCATTCAGTATTAACCCAGTCACCATTGACCCAGTCACCATTGACCCAGTCACTATTAACCCAGTCACCATTAACCCATTCACTATTAACCCAGTCACCATTAACCCAGTCACTATTGACCCAGTCACCATTGACCCAGTCACTATTAACCCAGTCACCATTAACCCAGTAACTATTAACCCAGTCACTATTAACCCATTCACCATTAACCCATTCACTATTAACCCAGTCACTATTAACCCATTCACTATTAACCCATTCAGTATTAACCCAGTCACCATTAACCCATTCACTATTAACCCAGTCACCATTAACCCATTCACTATTAACCCAGTCACTATTAACCCATTCACTATTAACCCAGTCACCATTAACCCAGTCACCATTAACCCATTCACCATTAACCCATTCACTATTAACCCATTCACTATTAACCCAGTCACAATTGACCCAGTCACTATTAACCCAGTCACCATTAACCCATTCACCATTAACCCATTCAGTATTAACCCAGTCACCATTGACCCAGTCACCATTGACCCAGTCACCATTAACCCATTCACCATTAACCCATTCACTATTAACCCAGTCACCATTAACCCATTCACTATTAACCCAGTCACTATTAACCCATTCACTATTAACCCAGTCACCATTAACCCATTCACTATTAACCCAGTCACCATTAACCCAGTCACCATTAACCCAGTCACCATTAACCCATTCACCATTAACCCATTCACTATTAACCCAGTCACCATTAACCCAGTCACTATTAACCCAGTCACTATTAACCCTATCTCTT
>SSNS01000149.1:575801-595773 GCA_006937985.1 Aphyosemion australe | reverse complement strand
CCCTCTCCCCCCCCCTCTCTCCTCTCTCTCTCTCTCCCCCCCCCTCTCTCAGCAGCAGTGGATGTCTTTGTTTCCGCTCCTTTTGTGGCCTTGTGATAAGCTGCGGTTTTGTTTTCCCAGAGCTCCTACAGTGTTCTAAAAGCACTTTCTCAGTAGCGAGTCCCTTCAAATGATTTTGTCTTCATGATTCTCTCTCTCTCTCTCTCTCTCTCTCTCTCTCTCTCTCTCTCTCTCTCTCTCTCTCTCTCTCTCTCTCTCTCTCTCTCTCTCTCTCTCTCTCTCTCTCGCTGGCGTTGTTTCGGTTGATGTCTCTGGACGTCTCCCCCACAGACACCATTCCTCTGTCATCTCACCTGTTGGCTCTTAAAGAGACGTGCTTTGTGCTGGGCTTCAGGTGCAAACTGTTTGCCCTTTAGTCTTGTTGCCCCGGTCACTTCTGAGCCACAGAAATCAATACCTCTTCCCACCAGTCTCCTTGCTGCCATTTATTCAGACGTCTCCCAGTAACTTTAGTCGCTCCTTGAGTCAAAGGCCAGACGGCCGCTGCATTCGTCCCACCTGCTTCCTGTGAAAGGCAGAGCTAAGTGTCAAACCAGTGGGGGCTCTTCCAAATGGAAATGTGTAAAAAACAAAAGGGTACAGGTGATATTTTACACCCCTCCCTCCATGCTGAGCCTCTCTGAAGGTCAGTCGTGGTTTTTATCCTGCTCAGGAAACCTTTCCAGAGTTGAAAAATAAGAATGAATGAGTTATTGTGTGGAGTCTTTCTGCAGCAGAACCTCTGTTCCTGCAAACTGAAACTACTCACCAAGTCTGAAACTCGTTAAAGCTTCTGTTTCCAGGGTTTCAGCTGTCTCCTGACAGTCTGTGGGTTTATTTGGTCCTCCATCTTATAATAAGTAGGTTTGTTTTGTCTTTGTTATAAACTATTACTCCTTTGTTTCTTTTGGAAAGACGAACGTTGTGGTTTTAAAGATGTTTGCTGACCGTTTCCCCCGCCGGCTCAGGAGGGTGGAGTCCCAGGTGTGTGACGGGTGTATGCCCCTCATCCTGGTTGATGCTGTTGCTATTATATTATTATAGGCAGTGTATATTCATGATATTAACATGTTTCTTATCCGTTCCCTTCCTGAAACGTTGTGATTTTGGGCAGATGAGTGAAGGAAATGACGGTTTTCAACACGTTTTATCTGAACACGTTTAAGACGAATGTTTTAAAGTCAGTAGGTCTAGATTTTTTTTTTGCTCCTGGTTCCTAATAACGGGTCTTATTCCTGCTTTTTAAAGCCACACTATGCAACTTTTCCATATGTTTAAATCATGTTCTTGAGCCAGTTTGTGCTAAAATGACCTTTACAGGGTTAATGATGTCACTCAGGCCCCCACCACCCTCTGTGGCCAGAATACCACACTTGCAACTTCAGAGTGGCGGTCCGGTCCCTGTTGGACTTAGTAAAGTGGAGCTGACATGCCTGGTGCTGCAGTCTGCTTCCAGCATGTTTCCTGCATGTTTTAGATCATGAACACAGCTGATGTGTTTGATTTAGTGATGAACCGCTCCTGTAGACACTAATGAAGGCTGAGGAGACGTTTCAGCTGTTAGATTAAGGTGTTAAAAGACCAACGCACAGCCAGGAGATAAGTTTACCTTTTTGCTAACAGACACTAGGGGGTGTGAAAAACAAGCCAAAACTGCTTACTATCCCTTTAAATCCTGGTCCTCAGCACCCTCCTGCCCTGCATTAGCCTAGTGAACTAGACCAAATTCTTGCTTTGCAGAGTTTGGTCTAGGCACGCTTCATAGGAACCCTCGCAGCCTGTGGCTGTCCAATCACAGCTCGCTATAGTTTAGGTTGGGCCAATCACAGCGCTCTATATTTTGGGCCAATCACAGAGCGGGAGTAGCCGATGACGTCAGCCCTGCGGCCGCGAACCCAAGCAACATGGCGGCGGTGCAGGAACCACGTTGGTTTGAAACGGCTTTGTCATCAACATTGGATTATTTAGACTCCAACGTGCGTAAGTCTGTCTGATATACTTAGCGGCTTCTTATTTTTATCAAACAAAGTAGTGCAATGTCCCAGTACACCTGATATTCACATGTTTTTATACAAAAACGACAGAAATCATTGATGTTAGACGCCATTAATGCCTCCTGCTTTTCCGTTGCTGTGATTACGTCACGTTGTTCGTTACTCTGATTGGTCCTAGCGCTATCCAATTGCGTGCTGACATTTTGAAAGACAACCGTAGATCCCGCCTCACGAATGAGAGCCGTCAATGGTTCGTGGCCAGTCTATATATACATATACACTGCTCCCAAAAATGAAAGGAACACTTTAAAGAAACACATTAGATGCATCAGATCTCAATATGAAGTTGGATATCTATACAAATAACGACAGGGCAATGTCTTAGGAACAAAAGGATGCCAAGTCTTTTAATGGAAATAAAAGTTTTCAGCCTACAGAGGGCTCAATTGTGTAGACACCCTAAAATCAGAGTGAAATGAAGATGTGGCAGGCTAGTCCATTATTTCAAAAACTTCATTTCTGCAACTCAAAATGCTTTTCAGTATCTTGTGTGGCCCCCACGAGCTTGTGTGCATGCTTGACAACGTCGGGTGTTTCCCTGTTTCCCTGCTGCCACACACCTGACACAAATGAGTGGTTAACAGCAGCACTTGATGTCCTCCTGAGGAGGCAATGCAAATATGTAAATCAGGTGTGCTGAAGCAGAGACATGGAAAACATGCAGGACGGGGGGGCACTGAGGACCAGGGTTGAGAAACCCTTTAAGCCCATGAGCATCACTGTTGATGCTCAAGAGCAGAACCGGGTTATTTCTGTGGTTCATGATAACTCAACACTGCAGTCTGTGGAAAAACATTATTGCATTAAGTAGGTTGACAAGAAATGTGGGGGTGGGGGTGTCAGCATTATACATTTAAATACACTAAGTTGGAGGTCTAATGACTCAAATAATTAAACAAATATTTTTTTATTTCTATTTAAATATTGTGTAGAATACGTCGTACGCTCCCTAAGAGTTCTTTCTGTTAAGGAAAGTTAGTGAGAATCTACTGAATCTGCATCAATAAATGATATACAGTATAGTGATGATCAATAAAGTAAAATAAATGATGCCACTCTGGGGATTGTTGTTTAACTGGACAACATCTGGGGCAGCTGAGATTGTGTCCTGTCTCCTTTAGCCCTGAAATAAATGATGATGGAATAAAACTCACTCCAGTAGCTCAGAGTACATGTTTGACCTATAAATTCATGTGTTAAAGACTAATACCCTGTTTTGCTTTTTGTAAAACTTTAAACCAAAATCTTTGTTGACTAAAACTAAAATTCCTGCCAAAAACAACACTGGTTGGAGCTAGTAGTGTTGGAGCTGGTGGTGTTGGAGGTGGTGGTGTTGGAGCTGGTGGTGTTGGAGGTGGTGGTGTTGGAGCTGGTGGTGTTGGAGCTGGTGGTGTTGGAGGTGGTGGTGTTGGAGGTGGTGGTGTTGGAGCTGGTGGTGTTGGAGGTGGTGGTGTTGGAGCTGGTGGTGTTGGAGGTGGTGGTGTTGGAGGTGGTGGTGTTGGAGGTGATGGTGTTGGAGGTGGTGGTGTGGATGTGGTGGTGTTGGGGTGGTGGTGTGGAGGTGGTGGTGTGGAGGTGGTGGTGTGGAGGTGGTGGTGTTGGGGTGGTGATGTGGAGGTGTTGGTGTTGGGGTGGTGGAGCTGGGGGTGTTGAGGTGGTGGTGTTGGAGGTGTTGGGGTGGTGGTGTGGATGTGGTGGGGTGGTGGAGCTGGGGGTGTTGGGGTGGTGGTGTGGATGTGGTGTGTTGGTGGAGCTGGGGGTGTTGAGGTGGTGGTGTTGGAGGTGTTGGGGTGGTGAGGTGGTGTGGAGGTGGTGGTGTGGAGGTAGTGGTGTGGATGTGGTGGTGTTGGAGGTGGTGGTGTGGATGTGGTGGTGTTGGAGGTGGTGGTGTGGAGGTGGTGGTGTTGGGGTGGTGGTGTGGAGGTGGTGGTGTGGATGTGGTGGTGTTGGGGTGGTGGTGTGGAGGTGGTGGTGTGGAGGTAGTGGTGTGGATGTGGTGGTGTTGGGGTGGTGGTGTGGAGGTGGTGGTGTGGAGGTAGTGGTGTGGATGTGGTGGTGTTGGGGTGGTGGTGTGGATGTGGTGTGTTGGTGGAGCTGGGGGTGTTGGGGTGGTGGTGTGGATGTGGTGTGTTGGTGGAGCTGGGGGTGTTGAGGTGGTGGTGTGGAGGTGTTGGTGTTGGGGTGGTGATGTGGAGGTGGTGGTGTGGAGGTAGTGGTGTGGATGTGGTGGTGTTGGAGGTGGGGGTGTGGGGGTGGTGGTGTGGATGTGGTGGTGTTGGGGTGGTGGTGTGGAGGTGGTGGTGTGGATGTGGTGGTGTTGGAGGTGATGGTGTTGGAGGTGGTGGTGTGGATGTGGTGGTGTTGGGGTGGTGGTGTGGAGGTGGTGGTGTTGGGGTGGTGATGTGGAGGTGTTGGGGTGGTGGAGCTGGGGGTGTTGGGGTGGTGGTGTGGAGGTGGTGGTGTGGAGGTAGTGGTGTGGATGTGGTGGTGTTGGGGTGGTGGTGTTGGGGTGGTGGTGGGGTGGTGTGTTGGGGTGGTGGTGTGGATGTGATGGTGTTGGGGTGGTGGTGTGGATGTGGTGTGTTGGTGGAGCTGGGGGTGTTGAGGTGGTGGTGTTGGAGGTGTTGGGGTGGTGATGTGGAGGTGGTGGTGTTGGAGGTGGTGGTGTTGGAGGGGGTGGTGTTGGAGGTGGTGGTGTGGATGTGGTGGTGTTGGGGTGGGGGTGTGGGGTGGTGGTGTGGATGTGGTGTGTTGGTGGAGCTGGGGGTGTTGAGGTGGTGGTGTGGAGGTGGTGGTGTTGGGGTGGTGGTGTGGAGGTGGTGGTGTGGAGGTAGTGGTGTGGATGTGGTGGTGTTGGGGTGGTGGTGTGGAGGTGGTGGTGTGGAGCTGGTGGTGTTGGAGCTGGTGGTGTTGGAGGTGGTGGTGTTGGAGGGGGTGGTGTTGGAGGTGGTGGTGTGGATGTGGTGGTGTTGGGGGGGTGGTGTGGAGGTGGTGGTGTGGATGTGGTGTGTTGGTGGAGCTGGGGGTGTTGAGGTGGTGGTGTGGAGGTAGTGGTGTGGATGTGGTGGTGTTGGGGTGGTGGTGTGGAGGTGGTGGTGTGGAGGTAGTGGTGTGGATGTGGTGGTGTTGGAGGTGGTGGTGTGGATGTGGTGGTGTGGAGGTAGTGGTGTGGATGTGGTGGTGTTGGGGTGGTGGAGCTGGGGGTGTTGAGGTGGTGGTGTTGGAGGTGTTGGGGTGGTGGTGTGGAGGTGTTGGTGTTGGGGTGGTGATGTGGAGGTGTTGGTGTTGGGGTGGTGGAGCTGGGGGTGTGGAAGTTGTGGTGTTGGTTTTCTGTATTCTCCTGGGTCTCTGAGCTGATGGTGTGGTGATGGTTTGTCCTCTCAGGATGACGCGGGCCTCAGGGGAACTGCTTTCTGCCTCCTATCATCTATATTCCATTAGCATTCCATACACTTAGCTCCAGTTATTAACCACACTGAATCATAATGGTGCCACTGTTGAACTTTCACTTCCTTCAGCTAATTCAGACTGGTGGTGTAGCTAGTGGAAATACAGGCCGGTTAGCTTCTGTACCAGCGCTAAATGCTCTGAATCTGCAGAGGTTAAAGACACTTTTAAAAGGTGGCTGAGAAAAAATGTAACAATATGTTCCTCCTAGAAGGTTTTAGGTCATGTTTGTAGATGCACCTCTGCACCTGTTGACACAGGTAACATGTAGAGCTGCACACCTCCGTCCTGTTCTCTACTCTATAAAACATGAATGATGTCATCCTGTAACAAACATTTAAATAAAGGTTTTTATTATCGCAACTCATTTTATTCAGCATGATAGAAGAAAACCTCCTGGTTCCAGACATATTTCTCAAGGCCGCTCCGACATTCCCATTAAATTTCCCTCATCACTTTGTCCTCTTCAAAGTGAAAAGAGACAAATGGCTTCCACACGTCTGTGCAGTTCGTCTCCAGCACCTCTCCTTCATTTCTACATTTAGAGCTCAACCTCAAGATCAGGAACAGTTCTGCTCCAAACATCTGTTTCCATCCATCCGTCCGTCCGTCCGTCCATCATGGCTGATGTCTATCTGAATATGTTGTTTCCCACCAATCAGCAGCGAGCATTATACATGAATGTGGACATTGTGACGTAGATGCATCCTGTGGGAGTCGGAGTGGTGAGAATCCTTGGTGGGAAGCTGTGAGAGATGAGCAGCATCCTCTCTGAGCTTTAAGTGTCTCTTGAACTTAGAAAAGCTGCATCAGATACTTTTGTTGATTTATTCTGCTGGTTTCCTGGAACCAGAACTGCTACGGGGTTTTTGTCATTGGATCAGACGGCCTAGTCTAGAGAAACAGCGTGTTATAAATCACCTGACCATGACACATTTAATAATAAATGAATTCTTCAGGAATTAACTGGGTTGAAATGAGACATTTAGTCTTTTCTCAGGTGCCATTTGTAATGAATTCATTAAATGATTTTTAAACTGAAACGTAAACAAAGATTTGTGCTGGAACCATTTGGGCTAAAAGTTAACCCTTTACAGCCTGAACCACTGAAGCTTTCGTGTTTTTCTCTGATTCACAAACCCTCCTGAGACGCTCACAGAAAGAAACCCGAGGAATGTCTGGGTCGGACGTTAAAAATGAAATGAGAGTAACATGGAGATGTTCCCCACAACCTGTGGGTTTTTCCATGTTTCATAATGATACAAGGAGGTGAAGAGGTCTGCTGCAGCCTTCCAGTAGAACCACCTGTCAGAAGAACCAGAACCGCTTCAGAATCAGTTTTGACCCGAAGCATCATTAAGTCTCCTCAGGAGGACGTGATGTAGATGCTTGTCGTCTGTGAGGTCCTACCAACCTGAAATAGAGTGGAAATAAAATATTCACACAACACAAGAGAAGCCTGGGTGTCAGACTAATGCAGAATGTGTTTAAATCACAAACAACAACAAGAAGGATTAAAGTGGTTTCATGGGTTCCTGCCCTGACGAGGTGTGATGCTCAGCTCCAACTGTGCTGCCAGACAGACGGTTTGTTCTAAACTACATTTCATCTAAAGGTTTAGTGGAACAACAGCTCATATTTATGTAAATGTCTGCTGTTGCATAAAACATCCAATTCTGTAAGATCAGAAGGGTTTTGTCAGATGCAGTTAAGTAGTCTCTGTAGAGCGGGTGCTAAATGTACGTCAGGAGAAACAGCCTGCTCTGGTGGTTTCAGAAAAACTATTCAGGAATATCAGAGAAGCATAATTCATCTGTTCCAGTCTGAGCTCTGCAGCCCACGAAGACAGAAAGTGAGTAAAGCCTTTGTAGTTGTTTTAGCAGCAGCGTGAGCAGCTTGTTTAGGGACGGGGGGCGACACTGGAGCAGATGGGAGCTTCACACCCAGAGGTTAATGAGCGTGACTCTGAGTAATTAACTCTGTTCTCACACGGGCCGGCCGCACCAGCGTTTAGCTAGATGGATGTTTACCAAAGCAGAACCGTTTATTTACCTCAGCTAGAACTGGACCAACGGTTAGTCCAAGGCCCCGGGTCACAACACGTCCAGGAGCTGTCAGAACCCACACTAGAATAAACTCCAGAAAATCCAGGTTCTGTCATTGTTGGCTCAGATTCTTGTCTGTTCCCATCACAATCCAGCACCAGCATTCAGGATCCGCCTGAAGCACAAACCAGTGAGTTTGTCTAAGTGATAAAGTTTTAAAATCCTGAGCTTCCAGGCCCGGGATGATGGTTACTCCAAATGGACCCAACTCAGTGAGCTGATGGGAACTAGAAGTTGGTTCATCTGGTGTCCCGCTGATAAGTAACTGGTGGTAAATCTGTTCATCCCAGATGTCCCATGGATATGCTGGGAAAACTAGCAGGAATGAAGAGTTTTCCTTTGGAGCTTAAACATTGAATCCATAAAGTCATTTTATCCAAATAACTCATCCCGTTGATCCGTCTGGTGGGAATCCTTAGCTTCTTCTTGCCTTTGTACTTCCTGGAGTTAATTCACTTAGGTTGGGTTAGTTAGGATGAGTTAGGCTGATGAATCAGACGGGATTTCCACGATGAAGGTGGAGCAGCTGGGACCTGTTTGTTAGCATTATATATATATGTGGAGTTTCTGACTGACCCGTAAACGGAACAGTAAAGGATCCAACCAGACCTTTTACCAAGCAGGAAAACCTGGTTTTGGATTTTTATCAGCAAGTGGAGCTTTGAGGATTTGTGTTTAAAGTTGGGATTGAAAATTAGATCGACTAAGTTTGAAGGTTTCCTGTATCAGAGCAGAATAAGAGTTTAATAATTTATAATAATATAAAATACGTGAATAAATACATATATATAATATCTATATTATATATATATATAATACCATGATGTAAAACCCTCATTGCATACAATAAATAAAATATACACAGCAGAACACATCCATTGATGGAATAACCTGGTCATTCAGTAGATTCAGGTAGTCAGCTGACCTCATTCTTGGAGCACATCCTGTTGCTGAACCTAGACCTGACCACCTGCAGCAACCCCAGATCATAGCCCCGCCCCCACAGGCTTGTACAGTAGGCACTAGGCATGATGGGTGCATCACTTCATCTGCCTCTCTTCTTACCCTGATGCACCCATCACTCTGGAACAGGGTCCATCTGGACTCATCACACCAGTTTTAATAATGCGTTGGACAGTTCTGAACCCAGTTTTAGTCGTTTCTGCATCTCCTTAGATGTTCTCTCTGCTTGATGCATGCCAACGATGTGACCCTTCTCACACAGACGAACATCTGTTCCACCACCACCAGATGTGTCTTTCCACATGGTTGTTGAAGACATGAGAAGCAGCTCACTGCACCAGTTGGGTTAAATAACCTGTTGCAGCTGAAAGATGATCACCCATGCAGCCATTATCCAATAGGAGGCTCCTACCTGTTGGCTCAGTTACATCCAGGTGGAGACTGTTTTTGGGCTGAGCTGGGTATAAAGAAATAAAAACAACAATCAAACCAGGTAGACAACATGCAGTAAAGAAGAAAAATAATAAATAAAAGCAGAAACATTTAAAGGTCATCCGTAATAGAAGCAGAGACGTCTCTGCTGGCTTTCCACAAACATTCAGATATAAAAAGTGTTTTCGTCCGTTCTCAGCGAGCCTGTGAGCTCTCTGGATTGTTGCAGGTCAGTAGTCCCGCCCTCAGCCAGCAGCCGGTCTGAAAAGTGCCTGATCGGCTTTCGTTTGTTCCAGCTGGAGGTTCGGAGAGCAGATTTTCCTGTGTGTCCCGGGTTTGTCTGCTGACTCAGGCATGGATGTTCCAGAGACCCAGCTGATGACGTTCTCGTATCATCAGTCTTACTTCATCGAGTTATGGAGCCGAGCGCTTGTGGGATGTTCAACAGCAAGTTAATAAAATGAATGCTTAAAGGAGCTTTAATTACTAAAACAAACAGAAGTCTCAGAAAAGCTCCTTAATCATGGTCCTGTGCTGCGACGTCAGGAAGTGATGCAGACAGAAGTCAGTGGGCGGGGCTTACACTGGGCTAGGGTTAGCGGTCCTTCCTGGAGGATCTTTTATTAGATAGTTGAGATCCAACAGGAACCAGATTTATGTTTGAGTTCAAAACAAAAAGATTAAACCAGAATCTGATTAACCAATCAGATGTTTGCACGTTAACTTCCTGCTGCACACAAATGGTTCAAATGGTAAAAAGGATGCTTTCGACTCTACTGATGTTCTGGAAGTGTTTTTCTAGTTGAGACCACATAATGACACATTCAATAATCCTGGATGTTTCCTCAACAATAACTAATAATAATTATGAATCTGAGTTTATTTCTCTGTCCCACTATTCAAGCTAAATGTATTATAGTGTTAGACATGCTGTTTCATAGAGACTGCTAATGTTTTATTTAATATTGATACATTTAATCCTAATGTATTATTATTTTAATCCTAATCTTAGTCTCAGAGGTTTTGTTGTTTTTAGTGAGAACTCACCTTTAAATTAGCAGACTTGGCTCATAAATGTTCCTGTGTGGCTGCGGTGCAGGTCGCTGACCTGTTTGTGACGACTACGGGTGTTTAGGATGCTCGATGTGAAGGACGCCGGCTGTCACGGCGGGGGGGGGGGGGCTGAGGTCAGCGTTCCTGTCTGACAGACACCTTCAGACCCGCCGCCGCTGTTCCCGGATCAGCGCCGCATACAGATGAGCCGAGCCATCTGCATGGATCTGTAGAGGGCACGAGACTCGTGTCAAACAGCCACGGCGGGAAATCCTGATGAAGCAGGCAGGTTCTTACCGTGGGCGGGTGGTCCAGCGCTGCCTTTTCTTCTTCTGACTCTGATTTAGTGAGGAGACGCGTAGGTGGGTGGAGAACCAGCAAAAAGCTCTTTACTGGATCTTGTTCAGCAAGAATAAAAAACAAACATAATTCAGTTAGAAGTTACAGCGTCTTTCATCTCTTAAACCAACAAATTAACAATTAAACATTTAAATTCTGTCATTTTTGTTCATGTGGAGCTACGAGGGTTCAGATTTAATCTACTGTACCACTCACTCTCTCCCACTCTAAACCTTCTTATTCACACATAACATCCATTTTACCATTTGAACGTTTTTATTTTGTATATTTCTGTTTCATTCTTGCTCTGTTTTATCTGCCTTTGGTGTCCTTGGGTGTCTAGAAAGGTGCTTTTAAAGAAAATGTATTATTATTATTAACAACATAAAAGTATATTCATCTCAACTGATGGATAAGTCTATATATAGACAGTGTTGGTTCTACTGGATCTAAGTGCTGCCTTTGACACAGTAGACCACACTATTCTTTTAACCTGTTTAAAACAGATCTACCTCTCTGGTGCTGTCCACTAGTGATGCACGGGTTAGGGTTTTTTTCAACCCGCGGGTACCGCACATTTCAAAAAGTGTGACCCGCACCAAACCGCCCCGCATCACTTTGTCTAGTTTTACAACCCGCCCGCCTCATTAAAAACACGTTATAATATTGAGCTTCTTACCTCGCTGAATCTTTCCCAAACACGCGATTAGTTTGTCCCTCCTTTCTTTTAAGAATGTAAACTCCCAAACGAATTTTATTCAAAATATCTTCCTCTATCGTTTTGTTGATGTGGCTGCCTGCCACCTGCTTGGAGCGCACTTTGCTGCAGCGTTCTACGTGCCTACGTCATAGGGTCAAAGGTTATAACGTTTTAAAACATGACTGTGTTTAAAAAACTGTCTTAAATATTATGTTTTACAAAAACCAGCTCCGGTGGCCTAGTGGTAGAGTGTCCGCCCCGGGACTGGGAGATCAGGGTTTGATTCCCGGTCGGGTCATACCAAAGACTTTGAAAAATGGGACCCAATGCCTCCTCGCTTGACACTCAGCACTAAGGGGTTGGATTGGGGTGTTAAACCACCAAATAGTTCCCGAGCGCGGCCACAGCTGCAGCTTACCGCTCCCCACCATGGGGATGGGTCAAATGGGGAGATGTAATTTCACCAGTGTGTGATGATGACTTGGGACTTTAACTTTATTAAGCATTGATTAATGTCTTTATTTTCAGTGTGCATATCTGTATAATATATATATTTGATGAACCCGCCCCAAACCGCACCGCACTGAATTAATCATTTATTGACCCGACCCAACCCGACCCGCGGGTAACCCGTGGTACCCGCGGGTTGGAAGACAACCCGCGCATCATTACTGTCCACAGATGGTTCACCTCATATCTCACAGACAGGACTTTTATGGTGAGTTTAGATACCTGTTCCTCTAGGGTCCATGAGGTCGCATGTGGGGTGCCCCAGGGTTCAATTTTAGGCCCAGTACTTTTTAACCTTTACATGCTCCCGCTTGGTGGTGTCATCAGGAGACATGGAGTGAACTTTCACAGTTATGCTGATGATACACAGTTGTACATCTCCGTGTCTCCTGATGACACACAGCCAATGGACGCACTTTTTAATTGCATTTTAGACATCAAATCCTGGATGGCAGAAAACTTTCTCCAGCTCAACCAGGACAAAACTGAAGTTTTAGTTGTCGGTCCTGAGGCTCAGAGAGAGAGACTTTTACCAAAATTACAATCACTGTCTCTTAATCCTTCACAACAAGTGAAGAACCTGGGCGTGATTTTTGATTCAGGCCTGTCTTTTATCCCTCACATTAAAAACGTGACAAAAATAGGTTTTTATCATCTAAAGAACATCGCCAGAGTCCGCCCCATTCTCTCTCGGGCCAATACGGAGACGCTGATGCATGCTTTTATCACCAGTAGAATGGATTATTGTAACGCCCTGCTTTCTGGTCTTCCCAAAAAGAGCATCTCAAGTTTACAACTACTACAGAATTCGGCAGCACGTGTCCTGACGAAGACCAGGAGGCGGGAGCACATTACACCGGTTTTACAATCATTGCATTGGCTCTCCGTATGTTTCAGGATTGATTTTAAGATTCTCTTAATGGTTTTTAAGTGTCTCGATGGGTTGGGACCTTCTTATCTTGCAGAACTTCTTTTACCTTATGAACCCTCGCGACCTCTGCGCTCCTCCGGCAGCCACCTCCTCGTTATTCCTAAGGTCAGGACACGTACCCACGGCGAGGCGTCTTTCAAGTATTATGGCCCTCGTCTCTGGAACGCGCTGCCGGAGGACCTCAGGGCCACAGGGGACATTCAGTATTTTAAGAGCAGGCTTAAGGCTCACCTTTTTAGCTTAGCTTTTAATTGATTATTGTTATTGTTGTTTGTTAGCATGTTTTAGTTTGACTACATCTTTTTAGTTTTACAACATATTTTACATTACAGTTGTTCTACTATTTATTTAATATTATTCATTAACTTTTTATCTTTCTTAATTATTTCTATTTGATTACCATTATTAATTGTATTTTATTTATTTATTTTTATTACTTTCATCCAGTGATTCCTCTAGGGGGCCCTCTGCCCCGGGACCGTCATTTGACTATGACGCCCTTGACCAGACCAGTTGACCGGATGCTCCCGGGTCAGATCGCCCCACTGATGACGTTTCCCAGACTTATGGTTTTCTGAACTCAGCCAGACGCCAATGTCTTGTATTCTTGACACATGTGTGTGTGTAGGGGGGGATGGGGTTGGCTGGGAGGGGTGGGTACTGAGGGTTATGTGGGGTTATTTTAATCTGTACTGCACTTTGAGCTGCTTTCAAAGTATGAAAAGTGCATTATAAATAAAATTTGATTGATTGATTGATTGATTGATATATGTCTATGGTGTTCTCTAGGGCTGGGAACTTTTATTAGTACTTATACTGTACTTACTTCATAGTTATTTAATATTTACTTGTGTAGTATTTAAATCTAAATGTAAAAAAATGTAATTTTTTATTAAACTAAGCAAAAACAGCAACGTTTCAGTACAAACACTAAACCATACTAATCATTTAGCAAACGTCTTTCTTTTAAGAGCAAGAATGAGACAGATAATTTAAATACAGCCCCGATCAAAACTTTATGACCACTTGTAAAATGGCCTAAATCCTATTTTGCATCTTAACAAGGTTCCAAGTAGAGAAAGAACATCCTGAGGTTGAGATGCAGTTTATTGAAACAACGCCTAAACGGAAACAGGCTGTTTTACAGCTGATCAAAAGATTAAGACCACATGTTTTTAGAAGGCCAACTTTGTGCAGCAATGTGGATTCATTGTCAGTCTCGGTCATGACGTTCTGGTGGCAAAAGTAAAGGAACGTTCCCTTTTAGATTGTGGTTGGCTTGTTGAACTCCATAAGCAGGGTCTCTGGCAGTGCGCCATCGCTGCTGAGGTGGGACACAGTAGGACAGTCCTTCTGAAATGACCTAAATGATCCCGTAAGTCTGTGTGGGTCCAGGTGTGGTCATGTAGGACCAGACTGTCCCAGGTAGGACTTGTGTCTTCTCTCTGGGGTTTCTGTTAGATGTTGATGACCCTGTGAGACCTTGGTGACTCAAACCTTCCCGTATAAACCAGTTGAGGGTTCCTGGTTGTCGGTTTTGCGCCGTTTGATCTGGACCAAGCTCCCATGAACTCATTAGTTTCCTAGCTGACCGGGGTCTGTTATGATTGCCCATAATGATATTAGGTTTGCCTGGGGAATTTTAGATTTGGCTCTGGGCATCTGACGGAGGCTTTATCAGTGCCTGGCTCTGAGGGGGCAGCAGATCCAGATGAAGCCAGTCTCACAGCTACTGCTTGTAAAGGCCAGAGCCTGTTCTGCAGCCTCCTGGACTCACCACTCATCTAAACATCAGTAGAACCCAGAAACATCCTTCTGCAGCTCCAACGACTCAGATCAGGTCAAATGTGGCCCTGATGGTCCTGTTTTCCTGGAGAGGAGCTGTGTTTTGATGTGAAATGCAGCTTTGCAGATGGATTTCCTGCTTCGTTTCTTGCAGCCTGAACTCAAGTCAAGTCAAACTTTATTTGTATAGCACATTTCTATGACAACAGCTGTTGCACAGAACAGTACAGTAAAACAATCAGGAAGCTAAAAGGATAAAACCATACTAAAATCAAGATGTTCGAGAGACTAAAACACTAAATAAGAAAGTCTGAAATACATAAAAACCAGATTTATCCCTGTTATTCAATAACAGCTCAGAAAAATAAGATCTTGCATCCCTGGCAGCTCTTCACTGTTTAGCCAAGACCCAAGAAATATGAAGATGATCTTTTCTCCACTTTGTTTCTGCTCTCCTACATTTGTGTCTAGGAGCACGTATATTTTAGTTAATCCATGGTTCATCAGTCAACTTTACTGAACTGTGATAAAAGTTTGTTCCAACATGACCCAGCTGGATGGATCAGAACCGTTCTGAGTTTCTGTCATGTGCAGCTCGTCTCGGGTCGTAAGGGTCGAGCTGCGTTGGCTTTCAGCACCTTCATTTAGCCGGCTGATGATTTACAGCAGAGACCACCTGCTGGAAAACATCTTCTTTGGATGCATTCTGGTCAAACCTTTGGATGAAGAGCTGCATTTTTAAGATGGCCACCAGCATCATCATGTCTGTAAACCACATACATTAGTGCAGGGGTGCCCAATCCTGGTCCTGGAGGGCCAGTATCCAGCATGTTTTAGTGTTAACCCTGCTTCAACACACCTGATTTCAATCAGCAGTTGATTAACAATCTTCTGCAGAGCCTCATGAGCTGCTGCACAGGTGATTCAACCTGCATTAAGCGTGTTGGAGCAAAGAAACCACTAAAACGTGCTGGATACCGGCCCTCCAGGACCAGGATTGGGCACCCCTGCATTAGTGGTTATTGACTGATGTGGAACCCAGGATTCAGTTTTACATCCATATTTCTGGGTCTCTGATCTCACCGTCACTCAGCAGTGATCTGTGATGGTTGGTGCAGCTTCTCCTTCATCCAGCCATCGGTTCTGATCCTGGATCAGAGAACCACAGGGGAATCTGTTTATGAGTAATCAGCAGGAAAGGTGGAGCTCCGTCACGCCTGTAGCTCTACCTTTTAGATCCTTTCAAAGTAAAAGAACAGTGGCAGAAATACTGGAGGACACGAGTTTGCAGGTGTTGAGCTGAAATCGGTACCACTGACTGAAGTGGTGGTTACTAAGAGCACCACCTAGTGGTGGCGTCATCAGGGTGCCAGTCCCAGGTGTTTAGGGGATAAAACCTCCTACCAAAACAAGGTCATCTCTGTAATCTGTGGCCTTCCTTTAAACTGATTCTTTCAGATTTTCTCTAAATAAACAAAATTATTATTCTTGTACCTTAGAGGTGAGATGTAGTTTTATATTATTATGTTGAACAGAGAAGCTGCTGGTGTTTCCAGGTTCCTCTCTGCTCTGCAGGTTGTGGATCATCTCTGGAACAACTTACACACACATTCATATTTATTATCATAGTTATTATAAATCTATAGAAACAGTCTGGATTCTTCTGGACTTTTGAACAAATGATGACGATGAAGCTGCAGCTGGTTCAGTGTCTGTTTAAAACTGTGTGTGATGATAAAGTGTGTTACAACACTACACTGTTGAATTATGCATCTCAGTAAAGAGAGAGATGAATATTTTCTACTCACACATGCAGCGCAGCAGCATGATTTATCAGGAGTTTCAGCTGTAGCCGCCACCACGCCGTGGGAATACCAACGAGCACCGCGCTCAGCCCAAGCGGCTGCTTACTCAGTGCTTCTCTGTCTCTGGGTGTCCTTATGCTGGCCTCGTCCTCGGGGAACAAAAAACCAATAACGCACCTTCACAGAAATACAAATGATGACGTTAACCTAAGAGACGGAGGAGGAGGTGGATTTGAGTCAGCAGTGAAGCAGGAAGTAGCAATTCAGCGAGTCCTTTGGAATGACCAATAGGAACGACCAACTGTTGGTCCTGTTGGTCTTTCCTGTTGGTCATTCCTGCTGGTCGTTCCTGCTGGTCGTTCCTGCTGGTCGTTCCTGTTGGTGGTTCCTGCTGGTCGTTCCTGCTGGTCGTTCCTGCTGGTCGTTCCTGTTGGTCGTTCCTGTTGGTCGTTCCTGTTGGTCGTTCCTGTTGGTCGTTCCTGTTGGTGGTTCCTGCTGGTCGTTCCTGTTGGTGGTTCCTGCTGGTCTTCCTGTTGGTCGTTCCTGCTGGTCTTCCTGTTGGTCATTCCTGCTGGTCGTTCCTGTTGGTCGTTCCTGTTGGTCGTTCCTGTTGGTGGTTCCTGCTGGTCTTTCCTGTTGGTCGTTCCTGTTGGTCGTTCCTGCTGGTCGTTCCTGTTGGTCGTTCCTGTTGGTCGTTCCTGTTGGTGGTTCCTGCTGGTCGTTCCTGCTGGTCGTTCCTGTTGGTCGTTCCTGCTGGTCTTCCTGTTGGTCGTTCCTGCTGGTCTTCCTGTTGGTCGTTCCTGTTGGTCGTTCCTGTTGGTCGTTCCTTTTGGTCGTTCCTGCTAGTCGTTCCTGTTGGTCGTTCCTGCTGGTCGTTCCTATTGGTCATTCCTGCTGGTCATTCCTGCTGGACATTCCTGTTGATTGTTCCTGTTGGTCGTTCCTATTGGTTGTTCCTATTGGTTGTTCCTATTGGTCATTCCTATTGGTGGTTCCTGCTAGTCTTTTGTGTTGGTCGTTCCTATTGGTCATTGCTGCTGGTCATTCCTGTTGATTGTTCCTGTTGGTCGTTCCTATTGGTTGTTCCTATTGGTCGTTCCTATTGGTTGTTCCTGTTGGTCGTTCCTGCTAGTCTTTTCTATTGGTTGTTCCTGTTGGTCGTTCCTGCTAGTCTTTTCTATTGGTTGTTCATATTGGTTGTTCCTATTGGTTGTTCCTATTGGTCGTTCCTATTGGTCATTCCTGCTGGTCATTCCTGCTGGACATTCCTGTTGATTGTTCCTGTTGGTCGTTCCTATTGGTTGTTCCTATTGGTTGTTCCTATTGGTCATTCCTATTGGTGGTTCCTGCTAGTCTTTTGTGTTGGTCGTTCCTATTGGTCATTGCTGCTGGTCATTCCTGTTGATTGTTCCTATTGGTCGTTCCTATTGGTTGTTCCTGTTGGTCGTTCCTGCTAGTCTTTTCTATTGGTTGTTCCTATTGGTTGTTCCTATTGGTCGTTCAAAGGTGTAGAAGGAAATCTAGAGGGAACAATGTGTTTGGGGAATATGTTTCCATTTTTTCTTGTTTTGATTCATTGCTGAAGTATCGGATCGGAACTCGCTATTGACAGATACTCAAAATCAGATGACTTGGATTTGGGTCAGGAGCAAAACTTGTGATTGGAGCGTCCCTAGTTCTAATCTGAGTTCTAAAATAAGTTGTAGACTATGTTCTGTTTTATAATCTGAGTTATAAATTATAATGTGAGCTATAATCTGAGTTGTGATGTGAGATAAATGGAAGAGCTCCAGTAAAGAGAGATCCAGACTTTATCTGAACTGAGATTAGACTACAGGACAGACATCTGTCCTCTGAGATGTCCTCTGGGTCAGTCTGGCCCATCAGGACTGGGTTTGGAGCTAAAGTGGATCTCAGGATGTCTCACAGAGCTGATGTTGGAGTGAAATGACCTCTGACCTCCACCTGACAACAGTGGGTGAGTTTCTGAGCGAAAGTGAAGCCCCTTTGAGGACGCAGCCGTAGAATGAAACGTCAGAGTGAATGACTCTGATGCTCAGGTGTTATGTATGAATTAATCCTCTTAAATTACACTGAATAACAGTTTTATCTGACTGCTCTGAGCTGAGAGCGGCTCGCTGCTGAATCAATTCCCTGTTGCCAACTCAACCGTGATTCACAGCAGATTAGTTTCTCATTAAGAACAAAATAAAAGACCTTGAAAAGCACATAATCATAATCTCACAGCTCAGGCAGAGAAAACAGCTGGCTGCAGATACAGGCGGGCGATGAATTAAAGAGAAACTGAACCTTTGACCCTCCGGGGAGATGGGGGGTGTTCTACGTCTCTTGTGATGAATGACAGCATGAATCACACGTTCTTCACCAGTGATGTGGAGTTTTCATAAATCTGACCAAATTTAGGTCCAGTGTTATTGATGGTGTGCGTGCGTGCGTGTGTGTGCGTGTGTGTGTTAAGCTACAGGAGGAACGATCCAGCAGCCGGACTCCGAACGAAGGTTCCTACCACATCTGGCATTGACACATATTTCCTGTTTTTATGTTAGCCAAAACCTCTTCTAACTGCTGCTTATGGGATAAGATTAGGATTATGGGTTAGGATTAGGGGTTAGGGTTAGGATTTAGGGTTAGGGTAATGGGTTAGGGTTAGGATTTAGGGTTAGGATTAGGATTTAGGATTAGGGTTATGGGTTAGGATTAGGATATAGGATTAGGGTTATGGGTTATTATGTTGCATCAACAGAAGTGGTCATTTTGAGCATCTCTCTCCTGCTCATGTACGTTTTTACTAATCCTGGAATATCCTGAATTCCCATTGAGATGGATCAGACTCAGATTTAATCCTCCAGTCAGGATTAATTTATGTTGAAGTTGGATGTCCTTCTTCTAATCAAATAAAACATCTAAAGTCAGAAACATTGGGTTTGAGTTTCACCGTCACCAAATGCCTCGGCTCACGATGCTCACACATGGCCAGGAAGAATTCTGGGAATTGGTGCATATTTATATCCTTGGGGGTGGGGGTTTATTAATATCGTGCTAAGCTGTATGGTCACATCCTCCTCTAGGAGGACGTTTAAAGGAAATAAACTTTAGTTTTGATCATCTAAGGACACCCCCCCACCACCACACACACAGTAAAAATGTCAGCACATGGAGTGGGAGAGCACAGACTGGGATAGGATTGATTTCCTGTCAGCTGAGCTGTTGGACTGTCAGCTCACACCAGTCCGGAGAGGAGCAACGCGCTGCCGGAGGACGTTAGCGTCGCACTGAAACCAAAAAAATAAAGAAAGATCAATTCCTGAGCGTTGTGGAGCAACTCTGCGTTGGCTGCGTGTTCGTGTTTCAGCCTGAAGCTTTCTGAAGCATCTGTGTTCAGCTCTGACGGGTCTTCTCGTTTGAGCTTCATCATTCCCAACCCTGACCCTTTAGATCCTGGATCTGGCCAGGTTCTACAGTGGCTCAGGGGTTAGGAGCTCACCCTGTGTTTGGTTTCTGTTTTTATTCTATTTCTTAACCATGTTTATTTTTTTAGTTTTCGTTTTGTTCTCGTGAAGCACCGCGTCATTGAGTGGCGCTGTATGAAAGATAAAAGATTGTTTCTTCTTCTGTAATCAGTGGGTTGCAGGTTTGAACCCAGGCTCCAGCAGTCATGTCCGTTGTGTTCTTGGGCCAGGCGCCAGCTCAGTGGCCTAGTGGTATGAGTGTCCGCCCTGAGACTGGGAGGTTGTGGGTTCAAATCTACAGCTGCAGCTCTCCGCTCCCCATGGGGATGGGTCAGATGC